>JAAXCT010000044.1:1800000-2030079 GCA_012490785.1 Eragrostis nindensis | reverse complement strand
TCCTGTTTCAAATTTTTCAAGAAGAAAAACCAGGACAAGGGTAAGCCCGCAAAAGTAAGTGATAATTATTCTTCTCACAAATTTCAATGCATTATTTGTTCCTAGCTGCCTTATACTTCCCGGCAACGGCGCAGAAATGCTTGTTGGCGGTTCTTATGCGATAAAATTAAATTCATTAATTCCGCAAGCGCACGGATCACCATTGTAGCATTTCACCTTGGAGTATTCCAGGGTTATCGTATTTATATTTCCGCAGGGAAGTAGAGCAAAAGAAAGCTGAATAATAGCTATGCATTGGATAATTTGGAGAAAGAAATATGTATTCAACTATACTTGAGACGGGGGTAAGATAGGCATGATATATATGGGTGGCACACACATCCTCAAATCAAGGTAATAAAATAAATCATAGTATACATTTGGGAGAGCAACGAGATAGAGTTAAGGCTACCTGTATGTTTATCTATTATTTACTTTTCTAGCAGTCAATTCTACAAAGGTTATTTACTCTAGTTAAGCTCATACACATACAAGTCATGTCGTTTCGGGGCACGGAGTGCCAGGGCAACCGATGCTGCTAGTTCAAACTGGGATCCATCCGCTATAATTAAGACCCTGCTGAGTCCAACCCGGACGTGGTGGATTACAGAGACCGGTGCCAGCTGTCACATACACTCGCGGCTACCATCCTCCGTGGGGGGGGGTGCCAAACGTGCATAGGCCAAGATCTAAGCGCCACGCTTACAACCCGCCTAGAGGAGCTACTCTTGATCAACGGAGCAGTCCTATCTAAGAATGAACAAGCACAGATTTCACACGACGTCATCTCCGACGACGGCACTCTCTCGTACTCGCTATTCCAACAATCACGAATCCCACAACAAGACTTCTACGAGCACTTACTTAACGAATAAATAAACTAAATAGAAAAGAATTACTAAAAGAAATAAATAAAGATAAAACTAATTATATAATAAATAAAATAATATCTCAAGAGTAGATCGATACAAAGAACTATACCGAACTCCGAGAATACTCCGGAAGCCCGAGAGAGCTCTCACTCTACTCTACTCTACTCTAACTCCCAAAGCTACTACTAAACTAATGAACACTTGGATGAAGTGTGATGGTGCGAGTTGCTTCGGAGGCCTAGGGTCCAATTTATAGCTTGTGAAGGCGGTGGGAGCACCTGGCCGAAGCTGGAGAGGCGGTGGCCGGCCGGCCGTCCCCTGTGGCGGTTTGCCACCGACTTGCTCCTGGACGCTCCAGATCACTCCCTGAAGGCGGTCTGAAGGTCGGTTTCCTGCTGGGGTCGGCAGAATTGAAGTGAGGGCCAAGTAAAGGCCCAATGGCCCACCTTCTAGAATGTCGATGGAATTCTGCCGGGCTGGGCTTGAATTATGCGTTGAAGATTATCTTCCAGCCCACTGGAGAAAGCCCTGGGGCCTGTGGCCACCAGGTGGGGCCGGCCGGCCTAGGGTGGGGCCGGCCGGCCAGGGAATTTCCCTGACTGGGCCCACTTTTCTCCATTATTCACTCCTGCATCCAAATATCCACCAAAACTTGTGGGTAGCATTATTCCTATCTACTATGCACAAAATCTTGGTGTTATGTATTTATTTACCGGTAGGGTGGCGGTCAAAACATGTTTAACGACCGCCAACAGGCGTGCGGTACGATGTTCCAACTGTCAGGCGTCACAAAAAGTGTTATCAACTCCTCGTCTGTAGGGAAGTTGGGACCGACCAAAAGCACGGCGAGGTGGGCGTGCATCTCCATACACTAAGTTATGTAGACACCTTCTGGGGTGAAGATCAACTCCGAGAAGGCCAGCTAGCTCCTCTCTTGTGATTGTGCATATTTGATTCTCAAATATGAATGAGATAAACTTCGGTCAATAGAAACACAAAGTGTAGCATAGAAAACTTGGACCCATTCCTCGACATATCTGCTGTGCTGTGAAAACTAAATCACTCAATCCCTTGAATCTTTCAAAGTATGCAGAGATGTTGGCACCTCCCGAGGCTCTGTTCAGAATAGCCCAGTTCAGTGTCCTGTGTTCAAACAGCCTGACTTCAACGGATTCCAGGAGTGCATCAAACTCTTCTGAGTAATATTTAAAACACCAGTGTCTCCTCGAAACCAATCATCTTCTGGTACATCGCGTAACCTTCTGATATTCATATGCTAGAGCCCCTCAGATCCATCAACGGCTCATCTCAGCTGGGGGGTTCTTGTTCAGTGTTCTCCGCACCGTCGGGACTCAAAGTACGCTTAGTAAAGCGATGCCGCTTCTTGCTATAAACCTTCCGGAGGCATCGGGCCTGTTCGGCTGGTAAGAACAGCCAGCACAGCTGGTGGCTGCTGGTTGGGCTTCCCTCACAAGCTACAGTACAAACAGAGAAGAAACAGTGCATATTTTACCAGCCGAACAGGCCCATCGTCGTTCGAGGCCTCTTGTTCATAGATCTGCCTCTCTGCCTCGTCTGGGGACGAGATGTCTGGACATGACTGACCACAGGCATCATCCCTGATCGCTGATTGTTCCCAACAAGGGGAGCAGCACCCCGTCCTCGCAGCGAGCGTAGTTGCTTGGTACGAGCCATCTGTCACTGAATTGCACGGAAGCAGTGGCAGAGCGTGAGCAACTAATCACATAAGATGTTGTCTCAGAATTTCTACGAATAGTGGGGATAAAAACTTGGGGTACGTATTGCTCAAAAAAGGGAAAAAAAAACTTGGGGTCTCACCACTGCAGAAGATGAAATGGGCGATGGGGGAACCACCCAGCGTAGATCGCCGGCAAGCAGACCTCGGATTTGCGGAAATGTGGCGGCGAAACCGCTAGAGCTAGCGTCTTGTGGCTGGGGTCTCGAATCTGCAGAGGACGGCGGCGGTGAATCTCTATTCTCTAGTGTCTGGGTTACGACGACGGAGGTGAGACAAAGTGGTGAGGGTGAGGTGGACCGGTGGGGTGGCGGCGCGGATGAGAGGCGGAGCGAACGAGCACCACCGCACCAACCGACCTACAGAGTTGGGAAAGGACCAAGGCCAATCCGATAACACGCCAGACAAATGACGGGTCCAATCATCGCTACAGAGCGGCGGCCCGCCCAAATGTTTCCGGCCGAATATAGGATATTGTACATGGGCTGCATTCCCCCTCACCCCTTTTTTTTTTGCATAGTAGGTACGTGAGCCGTTCAGTACGGAATTTGAATTGGGTCCACACGTCAGGCATGATGCTGAAAACTGAGTTCTAAAAAAAAAGAGTTAATGACGAAAACTGCCTGACGTGTGGGTCCTGATGTTCTGACAAGGATGCATGTGGGTCCGCTATGTGTTTACTTAGGAAATGCGTGGGCACAATTTAATGACGAATATTGACTGATGTGTGGGGCCATAATATGCTGACTGGGATGCGTGTGGGTCCGCTAGTGCTGACTATGATGCCCTGTGGCATATTCCCACTTTAATGACGAATAGTGCATAAAGTGTGGGTCCATAATATGATGACTGGGGTGCGTGTGGGTCCGCCTTGTGCTGATTAGGATATGCGTGGGCACAATTTAATGACGATATTGCCTGACGTGTGGGGCCATAATATCCTGACTGGGATGCGTGTGGGTCTGCCATGTGCTGACTAGGATGTCTGTTGGCATATTTCTCCATTTTAATGACGAACAGTGCCTGACGTATGGGTCCATATTATGCTGACTGGGATGCGTGTGTGCGGGGAAATTCTGTAGCAAAGGACGAGTTTTGACTGATGTGTGGATCCACAACATGCTGACTAGGATGCGGGTGGGCGAAATCTCCCTCCGGTGACGAATATGTGGATTCGAACTTGTGCCACCTTTTACGGTATAATTAACTAGGATTGAGGTTTTTTGTACATTATGCGTTTCCTTGTGGATTCGATACCTAGAAATACTCCTATGGTGAAAGCTACTTCGGTATCCGTACGCTTGCGGATTAATTTCTGTTAGGCCTTAAGACTGCCAACAAGGTACGAGTTGCTTCTGAGCCGAACGGGGCTATTTATAGCTTCATCAGCGCATAGGAGTATTTATGCCCAAAGCTAGAGTGGGGGGCCGTCAAGGTAGCCGGTCGGCCAAGTAGGAGGGGCGGCCGGCCGCCCATTGTGGGGTCGCCACACCGCCTCGCCTGTGTCCGACCTGATCGATTCCTGATGTCGGTTCTTCAGTCGGTGGCGTCTGGGGCGGGATTAGAAGAGGAGTAAGAGCCATTTTGGCCTATTTGGCCCACCTTCTAGAACGTCGGTGGAAAACTCTAGATTGGACTTTTTGTTTATGCGTGGTCGACCGTTGTACAGGCCACCCGGGGCCAGAGTTGGCCGGCCGACCTATGGGTAGGGCCGACCGCCTATGTTTTTGTCAACACAGGTCTATTTTCCTCCAGATTATTCTATGTACCTTGCAAAACAAGATTACATCTAAAACTTGTGGAACTTTATTAGTTTATGCATAAAACATTGGTGCATACCTTTTATTCGCCGATAAGTTGACGGTTATTTAATGATTTAACGACCATCACTCACCAGGTTTAAATAGGCCAGGCCGAAATCGGCCCACTATGTTTTGTTTTGTTATTTCCATGTTTCAGCCTATTTTGTACTCCCTTTCTCAAAATGTATGCAGTTCTATCTATCTTTTTGGTGTCTAGTTTCATAGAATGTTCCATTCTATGAATCTAGACATATATTTGTTAGGTTCAGAGAATGTTTATTGAATCTGGTACAAAGCCAGAACTGCATATATTGGCCTAAAAAAGATGGTACTTCCTTCCTTGGCCCTTTCTAAATTGAACTTCCCTAGCTATTAGGGCCATGGAAGGAAACGAAAAATGGTTTTGGTCCTAATAATGAAGTTCGATTTAGAAAGGCCAAGGAAGAAAGCAACATCTCCTTTGAGGCCATAGAAGGAATTTTTTCTATTTTGAAATGGAGGAAGTATATATTTTCAACTATATTCAATGAATTTCGTACCCGGGCCGAGAAGGGTAGCCCAATGAACGGCGGTATAATAGTGCCCAATGAGGGGCACGGTCCGACCCTCGTGCCATGCCATTGGACTTCAAGCATGAAGTATTCTAGTGGCAAGTCTTTTCTTTCAAAGCTATAAGTTGGGGGTTCAAATTCCTCTATCATATTTTTATCTGATTTTAAAAGTTTCAAAGCTATAAATGGGCCGCCGTGCTCGCGAATCTAGCGGGTCGACACAGCCGGTTACGCATGAAAATGTCATTTGCCGTGTTGTGGCCGAGGAGTGGGCACGGCATGTCCCAAAATTAAAACGTGTCGTGCCAACCCGAAATAAAATAGGCCGTGCCTTTTTGAACCCGGGCCCTGCTGTGCAGGCCGTGCCACGTTTGGCCATCCACCCCGGGCCGAAATCACGGAGAAAAGCCCACAACCAAAGCGTAACGAGCCTATTCCGAAAAGGGTTGCGAATTGGTTGGGTACTTGGGGACGCGACACAGCCCACACAAACGTATCATTATCCGTGGACGCTCACAAACGCGCCGCCGAAATCCTCCTCCCAAACCCTAAATCTGATTTCCACCCTCTCAATCGAATCGACGGCAATTCGCCGCGATCCATGGAGGAAATACGGCGTGTTCTGGAGGAAACAGCGGTGGATGTTGATCGTGAGCTGGAGAAGATAGAGCCCCCCAAGGAGGACGACGCCGGCTGCGGCAAAGAGGAGTACGCCGGCGGCGGCGACGAGGACCTGTTGTGCGTCAGCAGCAGCGACGAGGATATAGTGCTCGTCAGCAGCAGCGACGAGAGCATTTGTTTGTCAGCAGCAGCGACGAGGACCAAGACGACGACCGCAAGAGGGAGGAGGAGGAGGAGGAGGGAGGAGGACGGCGACGAAACAGAGGAGGAAGACGACGGCACCGAGGAAGAGGAGTGCGATGAAAGCGATGTGCGATGTCTGCCATACACCCTTCGGTACCTTGATCCGCAACCACTTTGCACTGCAGGTAATGATAATCTCGCTGCAAAAACTAGGATTTGTTGGGGTTGTGTTTCATTTAGTTTTGGAAAAAAAAAAAAAAAAGGCTTCGTACGCACTTATGTTTTACAAAACCTTAAGTTTTTTCTTTTTTTTCCTAAATAGCACTATCATCTTGGGTACTTTTTAGAACTCCTGTAAAGCTTTCTTGTAATACAGCAGTACCAAAAGTCGATAACTACGGTTTCATATAATTAAACTTAGGAAAGCTCCAGCCCTCAAGTTATAACAGAAACATTGTTCTGTTGGGAAGTGCAAATTTATTATACAACTTTCTTCAAGAGATTGATGCTAAACAACGTATTTACCAAGGAAAGTCTGTGAATGGACAGTTGTATGTATGACCACGATGCCCTCTGACTATCTTATGTACCCCAAATTATGTGGATCTTTTCCAAATAAATCTGTAATAAGCTTTTCCGATGTGTGTAGTCTTAAGTAATATGATTGGGTAGGCTATACAGGTTTTTCAAAACAATTACAATTTTTCTAGTGTGTGGGTGAAATAAACCTGATTATAGAAGACTTATAATCGGGTTGTCCAACATCTATCAGGCCCCAAAGATATGAAAGCTGTTGTTTATGTAATGTGGTATCACATAAATAACAATCACAAAGCTGTGGTTTCAAAGTAAGACGCTTTTCGAGCAAATTTCGTGAAACCCGGGTTTTATGGCTCTTTTCTCACAAACCACAGGTATTTTTGGCTTGTGTCACTTACCCCATTTTTTTATGGTCATACTGTTTCATAAAACCCTACCTTTTTAAAAAATAACCATGAATATGACATGAGCTATGCTTTTGTGCTTGCATGATGCCATTTCTGTAATCAAGAAGGAAACCATTTAGTTGGATGCATGGCCATGCAATCTTCAAAAGTTAAAGTGGAGTTCATAGGTAATATTCATATTGTTTTGATAGGGGTGGGGTTTTATGAAACAATTTGACCAAAATACCTGAGGTTAAGTGACATGAGCCAAAATGTCTGGAGTATTGTGCAACAAGGACCACAAAACCAGGGGTTGTATGAAATTTACTCATGTTTTTATTTTTTGAAACTACAACACCCAGCAGGTCCTGAAACAAAATTTTATGTACAAACTGTTCTAACCAGATGAGTGCCACTTTTTAAACAGGAGAAGGTTACACACCAAGGAGCAGAAAAAGAAAATATAGCTGAATTGACCCATGAAAAGAATAGCGATATGCGTGAAGAATGGTTGGAAATGGCTAACAACAACATAACTCCTTTGCCCCCAAGACCTCTATCGTTCATCAGTTCTTCCAGAGATGACAATAACATGTGCTTATGGAGACGTCTGCTACCATCGGGAATATTGGACGGACATATTTCTGAAAGTGAGTGTACAGTTAGTGTTTGAACTAATGATCAAAGGCATTACTTAGCTATCCTCACTTACAATGCATTCTCATTGTTTACACGTGCAGCTGAACCCATTCATCCATATTTTCAACCCTGTGGGATGTTGCAAGTGTTCTCCTTGAGATTATCCAGCACTCTAGCTCATCTGTTAAGATCTATGGGACTTTTGCTGTTCGTGATTGCTGGGAGCCACGCCGCAATTTTTTGTTTGATCGTTCAAGAGATTATCCTGCCATCATTGCACCAGTAAGTGATGCTTGTTATTGGTCTTGCTTAACATTGCTAAAATAGCCAGGTCTTATTGCTTTTTTTGCGAAACCAGTTTTTATGAATCAAAATTCTATTTTCTACTGTATTCTTGCTTCAATTCCTTAGCAACCTGCTGTGATATTCAAATGTTTCAGAAACAACCTAGTTCAACTACATGACATCTAGACACTGATGCTAACTAACATTCCATCGCACCTCCTCGAGGCCCAAGTGCTTTGTCTAACACCTATTACATCCTTCAAAGTTTTGGCTTTGGTCTTCAACTTCGTATTCCAACTGTTGTGTGTATGCATCTGTACATATGCATAAAGATATTGGTTCACATTCATCTTACAATGCAATCACATGAAGAGTAGTTGTGCCAAGCTGTATGGAATTATGAAAATTGGTGTTGCATACATGAAGAGGAAGGAGTAAATGGTAAACTTGGGTCCCCTAGAATCTCATGTGGTTCAAGTATGTCATAAACATGGGAATTAGATATTCTATGATGCATGAAAATTTGCTGAAGTAATTAGTTAGGCTGTAAGGAAGTTGTAGCTATCGTCATGGTATCATGGGCATACAAGGCACTGGCTTATCTCTTCCGTCAAGGTCCCATGCCCTCTTCCTTTGTGTGTCTATTCCTTCACTCTTTAAAACTGTCAATTTGCAATGCTGGTGGATCTCACTACTAGTGAAAACACATATAAGAGGGATTTATGCAGGATAAAGTGATAAATACTATTTCGAGTTGCGTGAGCAAGATATAAAAATGAATTGATATGCTTTTAAAAATAATTGAAGCTCTGGGGAAGATCTGGTGTGGATTATTGAACCTCTGTTTGCTCGTTGCTCAGTTTCTGCTAACTTTTTTGACATTTCTTAGTGTGCCATACTAGGCATATATGCCTTAAGCTTTACGTTGCATCATATAGGTTTTGTTCCATTTTATTACTTTGGTTGCTTTGAAAATATTTCAAATGTTAATGACATGCTGTTGTCTGTACAGAATGTCAGTCAAACATTTAAAATTAGATGGTACTGCAGGTATTAGATGAGAAGATGCCATTAACTTATTGAGAAGTATTTTCGTTACCTTGACTAATTCACATAGCATGATTGAGACGCAAAGTGTCTAAAAACATCGTATATCATTATCGTCATCAGGGGAATCTGTAGACAAATTGTGATAATCCTCATTAACATGCGATATACTTAGTTGTTCTTGTACTAATATAATGATCATTTTTAACTACAGGGCTGCTCCATCCTACCTCTTTGTAGTCCTTGTCGTGGAATATTTGTGTTGCAGTATGTCCTGTTAGACATTGATCTTTGGATAAAAGAAGAAGGGGGGTAGTTCTGACAGACGATTGTTCTCTGGGTACATCGAATTGAATGCTTGTTTGTCTGGATCTGAAAAGTTGAAAGGACGAATTCAGGACGGACTCCTTGGCTTGGACATTGATTATGCTTTTCTGTGCGATGGCATTGAGACTGTTATAGATGTCCTCGCAGCAACTGAATATCCATCAGATGTGAAAATCAGTGCTTCCACCAGTGGTTTTGATGATGAGATTGGGATATATGATGGCACATTTTGTGGGACCGGAGTAATGGCCAGTCATTTCATAGCCGTGAGGAAGCTGGAGGAGTTGCATATCTTCCTGAAACTGGGTGATTCAATATACAAATGGGCTTTTCAGGCTGGAGTTGGAGTTCTTGTAGCACCTGAGACCAGTTTCTGGTTTCGCTCAATTTGCTTTGAATGTCTCTTTTAGAACCAAGGGCAAAGCGGCATCAGCTTGGCAGTGGAGATGCATGTGCAACGAGGTACGTGTAACAGAGATGTGATTGTAGGTTCCAACCTTGTGCAAACTTTTTGGGTCGATACTATCTTGTAAGTACGGTTTATGTCAACGGAGATGTATTAAGATCTATGAAGACATTTGTCAGATTTTAAACATATGGTCCATGTGTTACCGAGGTACCGAGGTCTTTATTTAATTGTATATCTTGGGAGCGCTATCTATTCTTGCTGTCGTATTTACTTTTTGCGTACAATGCAATCTTTAGCGTCGTTGGACAAACATCCGAACTGTCCAACATCCCAACGGTGTTCGCTGAATGAATCTAGTTACGGTATGCAGAAACACAATTAAACGGGTGAGAACCTCCTATTTTGGCGCTGCTAGGCGCACAAAACGCAATGCGCCTCGGCTTATCAGAGAAATGGATGGACGTTAGGGGTTTTATCTCAATATAAATAAGGTGCCACAGACAATTTGGATGACCCAGGAGTTTCATCTGGATAAAACTATGTATGTATATGGTTGCAACTCATTACACTAAGCAATGGAGGTGAAGAAAACCCATTTCATTCTACTGTCAATATAAAGGAAACGAAATTATATGCTATATAATCATGCCTATGAATCCAAAAAATGAAATTATGCATTAGATGAGTTATTTCATCTACCATTTCAAAACATTTTACTCCCTCTACCTCTAATATAAAAAGTCTAGATTTGGTCAAATCAAACTTTTTTAACTTTGTCAACAATCTATAAAATAAAGTGTTTAAATGAAAAGAGTTACATATTATAATAACTATTTTATAATGAATCTAAAATATAATTACACTTTGCTAATGTTTTGTTTGTTATTAACGGTCTAAGTTCAGAGATTTGACTTTGATCAAACTTCAGATTCAATACATATAAGAAGAGAGAGAGGGAGTATAAAGGATGACACTTGTGCTAACAACAAAATGAAAAGTCATAAGTACACTTACGAAGCACACATCTGAAATCTTGAATTTGACAACGGTCTTGCATCCTGTTAAGAGAAGGGAGCCGTATTATAATACCGGCAGGTTGGATCTCTTAGTATATTCTATAGACGGCTTATTCTATAGCCAGTTCTGTTTTACAACAAAATTTTCACAAATTTACAACAACTTGAACGAAATTTACGACATCGTGTTCTAGGACACGCATCGCATGCGAAATTACGATAAAAGTCTAGTAAAACGTGAAAGGGTCTCTAGAGTAGCACCTAACAGACCTAGGTTCAAATTCTCGTGAGAGCGAACAATCAAGCTGAAATAAAAAAAATAAAAAAAAATAAGTTGAGGTTTCTCCTACTAGTAAAACACATCACAAATTATCGTAAATCACTATAGTCAAATGTCATAAATTACGATAACACAGTTTTTATGATAAATTTATGACATCAGCGTTCACACACAGTTCACACATGTTAAAAGTGTAGTAAATCACGTAACAAAATATTGCAAAATCACAATACACGAATGTCATACATTACGATACAAAAGTAGGTCTACACACACACACACGTGAAATGTCGTTAATGCCATGTACAGCAGCAAACTATACGTGAAATGTCGTGGAACGATTCATATTTCTCTAGAACGTGCATTGCACGTATTTCATTAAGAGAGAGAAGAAGAAACAAGCGACCTCGCCGTGGGGCTGGGTTAAGCGCCAGGCGTGGACGTTCCATACAAAGTTTACATAAAAAAACAAAAACGCGACCAAACACGACCTAAAGCTAATTAGATACGCGACCAAACGATTATATTAAATCCCTAAGCATATGCCTCTGTATCCTAATACTAAAGCACCATATGAACTATTGATATATCCTGGAGAATCAAACATGAGACAAAAATGTCTCAATCAACAACCATGCCTCGGGAGTTTCACGTAATCTTATTCAATTAATTCTCTGCACACACTATAATGCTGTTTACTCGAATACTGAATATCTTTTTCTGTTAATGTCTCCATGGAACTACTGCCGTACATATCACTTTTTTTTTTTGCCATTTTCAATAGATGATGCAACAAACTTCACACCATAAACTTGAAAGTGCCTAGGGGGGGGGGGGGGGGGGGGGGGGGGGGGGGGGGGGGGGGGGGTGAATAGGCAACGGGACCTGAAATGACTAATTAAAATTTAATCAGCAACAAAAATCCGGACTAGTCCGGGTCGAGTCGGACTAGTCCGATTGTAGCCGGACAAGTCCGGCTCGGGACGGACAAGTCCGAAACCTGCGCAGCGGAAATTAATCGATGAACCAAGGAGTAAATCTAGTTCGATTCAAGCAAGATTTATAGCATGTATATCACCAACAACAACTAGAGCAAGCTAGGAAGGCAGTAGAACAAGTAAACTACAAGTAAATGAGCAAATCCTAGCAAACCCTAGATAGGCAAGTATGAATGGCAAGATAGTAAACAAGGGCAATTAACCATCAAAGAGACACAGGATTTTTCTCCGAAGTTCAGCTCCACTTAGAAGCCTACGTCTCCGTTGAGGAGTCCACAAAGGACCGGGTTGCTCTCAACCCTAAACCTCCCCAAGCTCCAACACAAAGTCGGGCTCGGTGCTTCACTAAGAAATCCTCTTTCGAGGAGGGCAATACAAACTTCCCGGGCCTCAACCACACAAGTTGGGAGTCCCCGGGTGACGCCTAGCCGTCTAGGGGATGAATCCCCAAGAGTAACAAACACGAACGTCGGCGGCGGTGAAGAGAAACGAAGTGCTCGATGCAATATGCCTTGGCTCACTCAAGAACTCTCCAATCTTCTCTCAATCCCTCAAGAAATCGAAACCCTAGGCTTGGGGAAGGAAGAGAGCAGCTCAAAGTGTGTGAGAGTGTGTTTTTCAGATCTGGGAGTGGCCAACCGTGCAAGGGGGAGTGAGGGGTCTATTTATAGCCCATCCCCCAAAAGTGACCGTTTGAGCTGTCAGAGGACGGACTAGTCCGTAACAACCCGGACTAGTCCGAGATTCAAACGAAACCCTAGCTCAAAACGACTAAGTCCCAATGTTAGAGTGGTCACGGACTGTCCGCCCCGAGGGCCGGACTAGTCCGGAAAACCAAAACTGTAGGCCGGGACAACTCGGACAAGTCCGTGATCCGGACTAGTCCGCGAGTACCCGGACTAGTCCGGTATGACCCGGACAAGTCCGAAATACCCAAACTGTGGTCCGGAAGAAACACGGTCAAAACCCTGGTCGGACTAGTCCGGCTCCACCCGGACTAGTCCGAAATACCCGAACTGTGGTCCGGGGTAAATCCAGACTAGTCCGGCTGGGAATACCCGGACTAGTCCGACTCGGCTCGGACTAGTCCGGCTGCCTTGAGCCGAAACGCGATGTTAGCACTCATGAATGCATATGGAGTTAGAATTGTGAGCACTTAGTCAAATTCACCGCTTTTTACGTCGTATCCCTCTTGATAGTACGGCATACCTACAACTCAAATATATGAAATACAAGCTCATTGTCATAGGCATCCTTTCTTTTCTTTCTTCATTTTGAGGGTACACAAACGACGTTTCTTTTATCTCTTGCTGCACACATGCTCATATAAACTTATTAGTTCTTTAATTGTTTGTCATCAATCGTCCAAAACCCACTAAGGGGCCTAGATGCTCTTTCAATCTCCCCCTTTTTGGTGATTGATGACAACAAATAAAGCTTTCATTTGAGAGATAAATAAGATATTAAAATAGGTAATGAACATATGAAGAGCTCCCCCTAAAGATGTGCATCATGTGAAATGATAAGAGGTAAATACATGCACATTTAGAGCGAATACAATGAGAGCTCATACATATGTTCATAGCAAGAGTGGGGTGCATAAAACAATGTGTTCATGAATGGTATAAGATGTGAGTGTGCAACAACATTCATGACAACATAAGCATGAAAAACTCCCCCTAAAGCTAAGCATGTCATGAACAAGCATAAATATGACATATGGCATGGATAAGCACACAAATATGACATAAGCACATAGTCATCACAATTACAAGCCATAAACATAGTCTTACACAAATAGATGCTAAACATGACATAGTCTCAAGCATAAAAAACTTAAACAAGTCTTACAAGCCAACACACATAAGGAGTTTTTCAAATCGCACATCAAGTCCATGATCAACTAGATAGATAGATAAAGCTTTTCTTCTCCCCCTTTGGCATCAAGACACCAAAAAGTGAAAAGAAAAGGCAAGAAGGTCGATGTTGCAGCTACTCCCAATCTTCTTCCTCTTCCTCCTCTTCGTAGTCCTCATCACCATCATCGCCATTTCCACGACCGGAGGGTCCTTGTGCTGCAGCAGCACTAGAGGATGCGCCGGCGTCGTAGTGAGAGAAGTAGGCAAGCTCGGCGGGAGTGAAGGATGTAGAGGGATCTTCATAAGTGATTGGTTGATCCACTTCACACTCAGAACCATCCGGAGAACGAGGTGGCTGCAAATTTGAAGCACGGTGCAGCGCCTTGATGGAACGAGTGTCCTTCTTCCGAGCTGCCCTCTCTTTCTGAATCATGGCGGAGTTGTCTTGACAAATCTTGAAGATGGACTTGAGAAACTTGAGAAGACCACCACCGCTGTGAGAGCTAGAGGAAGAACGAGATATGGTACGACCACTCCTTGTCTCCATAGGAGCTGAAGATCCGGGGGGCAGCTGCTGCAGGAGTAGATGTGGAGAGCAGAGGTGAAGGAAGCTGAGGACTAAACCTTGCATGAGTGGCATCCTTCACAAACTCCTTCTTTGTGACTTGCTCAATCATGTACATGATCTGAGGTGCAAAACCACAAGAACGATTGGGTTGGGTGGATATGAGGTAAATCTCTGAGTAGAAGAAGTCAAACACATTGAATTTCTCCTGACGGCTGATCCACCACATTAAATTTCGCTCATATGCAGGAATGCTGCCAGCATCACCAACTCTAGGTGCCAAAGTACTCCTTAAGATCCGGTGCAGCACGGAGAAGAAGGGCCGCAGGCCACCCACTTTAGGAGGCACAAAATTAACACCCGGAGTGTACATGAAGTCCACTTGACTAGTGGTGAGAGGGGCTGCATCATGGATCTTTGCACCCTTCTCAAACTCAAGACCAAGAAGAGCAGCAAATCTCTGAGGAGTGATAGAATACCGCTCACCATTAGTCATCCAAGTCAAGGAGAGGTCACCGTCGGGTTTAAAGAACGCGGTGGAATAGAACTGCGTGATCACTTCCTTGTTCCAATCATATTGAAAACTCATGAAGTCCTCAAGGTTGTGATGCCTGCACGCAGCTAAGACCTCATCAAAGATGGGCTTCTTTCTACTCTCCAAGCGCTGAAAATCCACAAATTGACTTTCACAGACAGGGGTCTTCTTGCTCATATAGACTGAGATGTAGTAGTCCTCATGGAAGTCACTCCAAAAGCGAGGATCAAATGCCACCTTCTCAAAGTTGTAGCAAAACTCCTTGCGCCTGAGAAGTGCCCCGGCTGTATCATTTGAATAATCATGACGAATTCGTTGCCTTGAGGGATCCACAAGTGGCATGTGCATCTTCAAGGGACCAATAGGAGCAGACTCCTCATCTTGTTCTGGAGCATGATACCCTGAATCCTCACGAGCCACAACCTTGCGAACCCGAGGGGCATTGCCTCTACCCTTTTGGATGGACCTTGATCCTCCCTTTGCTTTGTCCGCCTCTCCTTGCGGTTGTAGGTGCGATCAGCCATTACAAGGCCTGGGAGAAAGGGAATAGCAACACGGTGTCACATAGGTGTAAAGAGACAATGATGTGAAGCAATTCATCGACAAACTGAAGTTTCAGGCTCAACAGAACTCGGACTAGTCCGGCAAATCACGGACTAGTCCGGCTCGGTCCGGACTTGTCCGGGTGCGCCCGGACTAGTCCGGGTTCCATCGAACCCTAACCCTAGCCTATCAACAAACTGAGATTTCAACACCGAATCCTAGCCATATTGCACAATGTACATCTATAGCATCCTAGGAAACATCTCCTCTACCTACATTGGAAGGGAAACACGAATCCAAAAAGGATTGGAACCCTAGAACGTGGGAAAAGGAGGGGATACCTTAGGAGAAACTCCAATCCGGATGGGAGACGGACTAATCCGGGTCTCACCACCCACTCCCCCACAAACTTGACTCCTTGGCCGGTTGAAGATGGAGATCGCCTTTGGATCGCCCTTGGTCGCCGGAGGGAGAGAGAGGAGAAAGGTTGGAGGTCAAATGAGTGGATAAGGGTGAAGGGGTAAGTTTTCCACGGTTAAAGGGGTAAAAACCCGATACCCGGACTTGTCCGCCCCGAGAGCCGGACTAGTCCGGCTCGCGGACTTGGCCGGGTGGCCCGGACTAGTCCGGTTGAATCCGGACTTGTCCGAGATGTTGCGGACTTGTCCGCCCTGATTGACACAGGAAATTTTCTTTGGAGCTGAAAGAGGAAGATGTTGACGTTTGGACTCGCAAAGTGTCTCATCAAACATGACCAGCCAACAGTCAATCAATCCAACAATGGTCACATTTGAATTAACAAGATCCGAGAGACAAGGATCAACTCCAAAAATTTTCATAAATGAAAACATACAAGGTTTTGCAATAATTTTGGTTTTCACAAACATCTATCCTAGATCCACAAAGATGTGCAACATTTCACTCCACATTGCAAGAATCAAGTATATTCAACTCACTTCTAAGCTCACAAAAGCGCTTCTCATCTAGGGGCTTGGTGAAAATATCGGCAAGTTGGGCATCGGTTCTCACATAGCTAATCACTATATCCCCCTTGATGGCATGATCTCTCAAAAAGTGGTGCCGGATATCTATGTGCTTTGTTCTATTGTGATCAACGGGGTTATGTGCAATAGCTATGGCACTCTCATTGTCACATAGGAGTGGAACTTTGTTCATAGTGTAACCAAAGTCCTTTAGAGTTTGTCGCATCCAAAGCAATTGTGCACAACAACTACCGGCTGCAACATACTCCGCTTCGGCGGTGGAAAGGGCAACGGAATTTTGTTTCTTGGATGACCATGACACTAGGGACCTACCCAAGAATTGGCAAGTCCCGGATGTGCTCTTCCTATCCACCTTACATCCGGCGTAGTCGGCATCGGAATAGCCAACTAACTTGAACTTAGAGCCCTTAGGATACCAAAGCCCTAGGTTAGGTGTATGAACCAAATATCGCAAGATTCTTTTAACGGCCACCATGTGGCACTCCTTAGGAGCGGATTGAAATCTTGCACACATGCACACACTAAGCATTATATCGGGCCTAGATGCACAAAGGTAAAGCAAAGAACCAATCATGGAGCGATATACCTTTTGATCCACGGCCTTCCCATTGTGATCAAGATCAAGATGTCCATTGGTCTTCATTGGGGTTTTGATGGGCTTGGCTTTGTCCATGTCAAACTTCTTGAGCATATCTTGAGTGTACTTAGCTTGACATATGAACGTGCCTTCCTTGAGTTGTTTGACTTGGAATCCTAGAAAGAACTTCAACTCCCCCATCATGGACATCTCAAACTTCTTGACCATCATCTTGCTAAACTCTTCACAAAATGTTTGATTAGTGGAGCCAAATATAATGTCATCGACATATACTTGGCACACAAAAATATCATCATCAACATGTCTTGTGAAAAGAGTAGATCAACTTCACCAATCTTGAATTGATTTGCAATAAGAAAACCCTTAAGGCATTCATACCATGCTCTAGGTGCTTGTTTAAGCCCATAGAGCGCCTTGTGGAGCTTAAATACATGGTTAGGATACTTTGAATCTTCAAAGCCCGGTGGTTGCTCCACATACACTTCTTCTTGTATTGGCCCATTCAAGAATGCACTTTTCCGTCCATTTGATGAAGCTTAAAGCCATGGTGAGTAGCATAGGCAAGTAATATACGAATTGATTCAAGCCTAGCTACGGGAGCAAAGGTTTCACCAAAATCCAAACCTTCCACTTGTGAGTACCCTTTTGCAACAAGTCTTGCCTTGTTTCTTGTCACGACACCATGCTCATCTTGTTTATTGCGGAACACCCATTTGGTGCCCACAACATTTTGCTTGGGTCTCTCCACCAATTTCCACACTTGATTTCTTTCGAAGTTGTTCAACTCTTCTTGCATGGCCATCACCCAATCCGGATCCGCGAGTGCATCTTCTACTCTAAGTGGCTCCAAAGAAGACACAAAAGAGTAATGTTGACAAAAATTTGCAACTCGGGTTCTAGTGGTTACCCCTTTCTCAATATCACCAATGATGTTGTCGACGGGGTGATCTCTTTGTACACTTTGGCGTACTCTTGGGTGTAGCACTTGTCTTGTGTTAATCACTTCTTCTTCTTCTTCTTCTTCTTCTTGATCATCTTGTTCTTGATCATCACCATCACCATTTGGAGCTTGATCTTGGATGTGATCTTGATCTTGGTCGTCACCATGATCTTGAGCACTCCTTTGATCTTGCTCTTGTGTTGGTGGTGGTGTATTTTGTTGAGAAGGAGAAGGAGAAGGTTGAACTTGTTCAACTTGTGGTTCTTGTGGTCTTACATCACCTATGGCCATCCTTCCTATTGCCTCATGTGGAGTTTCTTCATTGCCTATCACATTTGGATCAACTTGCTCCACTTGAGAGCCATTAGTTTCATCAAACGTCACATCACGCGTGACCTCAACACAACCGGTGGTTTTGTTGAAGACACGGTATGCCAAGACATTCGATCCATATCCAAGCAAGAAACCCTCATCAACTTTTGGTGCAAACTTTGAGGACTTGGGTTTCTTGTTGAGAATAAAGCACTTGCTCCCAAAGACACGAAAGTAAGAGACATTAGGAACGTTACCAATGAGAAGCTCATAGGGTGTCTTCTTTAAGATTTGGTGAAGAAATAACCGGTTTGATGCGTGGCAAGCGGTGTTCACGGCTTCGGCCCAAAACCTATCCGAAGTCTTGTACTCATCAAGCATTGTTCTTGCCATCTCAATGAGTGTGCGGTTCTTCCTCTCGGCCACCCCATTTTGTTGAGGGGAGTAGGGTGCCGAGAACTCATGCTTGATGCCTTCTTCATCAAGATAGTCTTCAACTTGAGTGTTCTTGAATTCACTTCCATTATCACTCCTTATCTTCTTGACCTTCACTTCAAATTCATTTTGTGCTCTTCTCAAAAACTTCTTGAGCACTCCTTGTGTTTCACTCTTATCATGCAAAAAGAATACCCAAGTGAAACGAGAATAGTCATCAACAATTACTAAACCATATTTGTTACCACCAATGCTTATGTAGGCGATTGGACCAAATAGATCCATATGAAGCATTTCCAAGGGCCTTGTGGTAGTCATCACATTCTTGGCGGGATGAGGAGCTCCAACTTGCTTTCCGGCTTGGCATGCACTACAAAGTCTATCTTTCTCAAAAGTAACATTCATTAGTCCATGGATGTGGCCGCCCTTTTGAAGTTTATGGAGATTTCTCATGCCAACATGGGCTAGCCTTCGGTGCCATAGCCAACCCATGCTAGACTTTGCCATCAAGCATGTATTAAGTTGGGCTTTATCCGATGAAAAATCCACAAGATAAAGTCCTCCTTTCAACACACCCTTAAAGGCAATTGAGTAATCATTTCTTCTAAAGACGGTCACACCTTCGTTAGTGAAAAGACAATCAAAGCCTTTCTCACAAAGTTGTGAAACCGACATCAAGTTGTACTCCAAAGAATCAACCAAGAGAGCACTAGAAATTGAATACTCGGGAGTAAGAGCAATTTTACCCATACCAAGTACTCCTCCCTTTCCATCATCACCAAAGGTAATAGAATCACAATCGGATGTGTTCTCTTCTAGTGATGTGAACATCTTTCTCGCTCCGGTCATATGACTTGTGCATCCACTATCAAGCACCCAACTTGTTCCACCGGAGGAGTAGGCCTACAAAAACAAATCAAGCTTTTGTTTTAGGTACCTAAAAAGATTTGGGTCCTTTAGCATTAGTAACAAGCATTTTTGGCACCCACACACATCTCTTGATTTGAGTGTTATGTGTGCGGGGTCCAACATATTTAGCAATAACATTGCCAAGAGAATTTCTAGTCAACACATAATCGGCATAGAAAAGGTCTTGAGATGCATATTCTTTCTTCTTCTTCTTTGGAGCTTCATTCTTGACTTTCTTGGCATTTGAGACCTTGACTTGTTCAACCTTGTTCACCTTCTTGTTTACCTCCATCACCTTGGTGTACTTTTTCTTGTACTTCACTTTTTCACCTATCACAAATGGTGGACCAAAGGTATCCTTGACGGTGAACATTGAATCCTTCTTGTTGTCAAGATCATCAATGGGAAGGGGAATAGCCTCAAGCCTAACAAAGCCATCCCTTGCCATTTTGAATCTTGCTTCTTTCTCATCCTCACCATCACCAATCATACCTCTTTTGATAATGGTGTTCAACCTAGTAACTTGTCCCTTCAAAAGCTTCAACTCTTTCTCATTGTTAGCAAAAGCATCAAGATCAACATTATGGCATTTTGCACAATCTTTACTTGTGGAGCCTTTGGTTGATTTAGAGGCATCTTTTGAAGATTTGGAGGAGCTAGACTTAAGAACATCAAATTGCACTTCAAGATTTTTATGGGCCTTGATTAACCCATCATGTTTTTCTTGAAGAGCAACATTTGAGCTCTTGAGACTTGTGAGAGTCTCCTTGCTTTTCGCAAGTTTTTGGTCTAACTTCTCACATTTTTCCTTCTCACATGCCAAGAGTTCCTTGAGTTCAAGGTTTCTCTCCTTTTCAAGGATGAGCAAGTCCTCTTGTTTCTCAAGCAACTCATCCCTATCAACCAATTGCTCCATAAGTTTCTTTATTTTAGTGATGGCATTTTTATTCAAACCTTTGAGCAAGGCTTCACAATCACTTGCATCACTATCATCATTATCATCATCATGATCATTATCATCACTATCTTCAAGAGTGGAGGGAGTGATGACTTTCTTAGTTACCTTGCGCCCTTTGGCCATGAGGCATACGTGGCGTGGCTTGTTGTCGTCATCATCATCATCATCGGTGAGGCTTGGAAACAATTTCTTGCTTGATGATGACCCTTTCATAGCAATGGTAGCCATGCCTTCATTCTTGGGGGCTTCTTCATTTGAGACTTCTTCCGCCATATGAGCATGGCCGGAGTATTTCTTCTTGTTGAATAGTCTCTTGTCCTTTTGGTGATTCTTCTCTTCCTCTCCTTCTTTGAGTGGACAATTCACAATGAAGTGCCCGGGTTTCTTGCATCTATAGCACACTTGCTTGGAGTTTGTTCTCTTGCCTTTGGTGCCACGTTCCTTCTTCATGAATTTCTTGAACTTCCTAATGAATAGAGCCATCTCTTCATCATCAACATCGGAGCTTTCATCACCACCATCACTTGAGCTCACTTCAACTTCTTGCTTGCTTTTGCCTTTCTTGCTAGCCTTGAATGCCACTTCCTTGTTCTTGGCGTTGGAGACCGCTCTTGCTATTGACTTGACATATTCGGCTTCCTTCTCCATGATCTCATGATTGATGATCAAACCAAGCACTTCATCCGGGGACATCTTCTTGTAGTTTCTCATTTGACGGATCATTGTCACCAATGTGATGTTCCTTGGTGAGAAGGCTCTAGTCATCAATTTGACAACTTCGTGCCTTCCATACTTGGTACTTCCATATGCTCTAAGCTTGTTGATCATGACCTTGAGCCGACCATACATTTGTTGAGGGGTTTCATCATCATCCATCACAAACCTTCCAAGTTCTCCTTCCAATATCTCAATCTTGGCTTGCTTCACGGTGTCAACACCCTCATGAGCTCTTTGAAGAGTATCCCATATCTTCTTGGCACTCTCCAAACCATCAACTCTATCAAACTCTTCATTGCTCAAAGATGTGAGTATCACACTAGCCGCTTGTGCATTGCGATGCATGGCTTGCTCTTGCTCCGGTGTGAGGTCTCTATACTTCTTGGGTAGCTTCACACCTACACACACAACTCTCCAAATGCTCGGATTGAGCGAGATTAGATGCAACCTCATGTTGTGCCTCCACTTGGTATAGTGCTTACCATCAAAGTGCGACGCTTTACCCAATGTGACCGGCATGAAGTGAGTGTTAGTGTGTAAATTTTCATAATTGAAATTGGTGGTGTGATACTCATTAGGTTTCTTGGATCGCTTGCTCTTCTTGCTCTTCTTCTTTCTTCGACTTGAAGAGGTATACGATCCTTCATCTTCGGAGCTTGAGCCTCCACTTGAGCTTTCATACTCGAAGTCGTAGGAGTAGTCACTTGAGCTGGTGCTTGTATGGATGACTTCTTCTTCTTCCTCGCTGTAGTCGATGAGCTTGGGCTCCTTCGACTTGCTCTTCTTCTTCCTCAAGCTACTAGGATCACCAAGAGTTGCTTCCATCATTTCTCCAAGCGGTTAAGCTTCAATGCGGAGTACTTGGCTCTGATACCAATTGAAAGTTGCCTAGAGGGGGGGGGGGGTGAATAGGCAACGGGACCTGAAATGACTAATTAAAATTTAATCAGCAACAAACAACCCGGACTAGTCCGGGTCGAGTCGGACTAGTCCGATTGTAGCCGGACAAGTCCGGCTCGGGACGGACAAGTCCGAAACCTGCGCAGCGGAAATTAATCGATGAACCAAGGAGTAAATCTAGTTCGATTCAAGCAAGATTTATAGCATGTATATCACCAACAACAACTAGAGCAAGCTAGGAAGGCAGTAGAACAAGTAAACTACAAGTAAATGAGCAAATCCTAGCAAACCCTAGATAGGCAAGTATGAATGGCAAGATAGTAAACAAGGGCAATTAACCATCAAAGAGACACAGGATTTTTCTCCGAAGTTCAGCTCCACTTAGAAGCCTACGTCTCCGTTGAGGAGTCCACAAAGGACCGGGTTGCTCTCAACCCTAAACCTCCCCAAGCTCCAACACAAAGTCGGGCTCGGTGCTTCACTAAGAAATCCTCTTTCGAGGAGGGCAATACAAACTTCCCGGGCCTCAACCACACAAGTTGGGAGTCCCCGGGTGACGCCTAGCCGTCTAGGGGATGAATCCCCAAGAGTAACAAACACGAACGTCGGCGGCGGTGAAGAGAAACGAAGTGCTCGATGCAATATGCCTTGGCTCACTCAAGAACTCTCCAATCTTCTCTCAATCCCTCAAGAAATCGAAACCCTAGGCTTGGGGAAGGAAGAGAGCAGCTCAAAGTGTGTGAGAGTGTGTTTTTCAGATCTGGGAGTGGCCAACCGTGCAAGGGGGGAGTGAGGGGTCTATTTATAGCCCATCCCCCAAAAGTGACCGTTTGAGCTGTCAGAGGACGGACTAGTCCGTAACAACCCGGACTAGTCCGAAATTCAAACGAAACCCTAGCTCAAAACGACTAAGTCCCAATGTTAGAGTGGTCACGGACTTGTCCGCCCCGAGGGCCGGACTAGTCCGGAAAACCAAAACTGTAGGCCGGGACAACTCGGACAAGTCCGTGATCCGGACTAGTCCGCGAGTACCCGGACTAGTCCGGTATGACCCGGACAAGTCCGAAATACCCAAACTGTGGTCCGGAAGAAACACGGTCAAAACCCTGGTCGGACTAGTCCGGCTCCACCCGGACTAGTCCGAAATACCCGAACTGTGGTCCGGGGTAAATCCAGACTAGTCCGGCTGGGAATACCCGGACTAGTCCGACTCGGCTCGGACTAGTCCGGCTGCCTTGAGCCGAAACGCGATGTTAGCACTCATGAATGCATATGGAGTTAGAATTATGAGCACTTAGTCAAATTCACCGCTTTTTACGTCGTATCCCTCTTGATAGTACGGCATACCTACAACTCAAATATATGAAATACAAGCTCATTGTCATAGGCACCTTTTCTTTTCTTTCTTCATTTTGAGGGTACACAAACGACGTTTCTTTTATCTCTTGCTGCACACATGCTCATATAAACTTATTAGTTCTTTAATTGTTTGTCATCAATCGTCCAAAACCCACTAAGGGGCCTAGATGCTCTTTCAAAACTTTTATTCATATACGCTGACAGGTGTAACTTTACCGAGTCTGCAATACAATCAGATGTTTCTCATTACATCATGGTTCCAACCGAAACAACTGCTCGCACAGTTCATACAACAAGCTCACTACCAACCGAAACAACTGCTCGCACAGTTCATACAACAAGCTGGGCTTCTGACTCTAAGTGGAAAGTCTTTCTCATCTACCTCTTCCACCCAAAACCGTTTTTCCGCAGGGCTCACTGCTGACAACAAACCATTTTGAGGCAAACCTTTGCCTCAACCACAGCTAGCTGACACAAAGAATACAACAAATCAGAGCTAAGTACTGCACATTTTCATATTATAAGAGTGAAAGCAGACAATAAACTTTCAATCAACAAAGCTATAGTACTTTCCCTTCAAAAAAAAAAACAAAGCTATAGTACTTGGCGAATTAATCAAGGAAAATAATTTAAAAAGGAAGACCAGCTAAGACTATTGTTTTGATTTACGACGAACCATACACAACACAGGGAACTTCGTAACAGATAGCTAAGAGTATTGTCATGACTTTTATGTCAGAACTTATGCATCTGCTAGTTGTCATAGCAATTGCAGTCAACCTCCCTTGCTAATTGATTTGAGCATGTGGACGATCCCTCTATGTTACTAGCCTCTCAATTTTCTATGCAATTGGAAGAAACTGAGACTAGAGGAAGCAATTCTGAACTGTCTAGATATCTTGCTGAGAACTGTGAGAAAATGTCAGACAAGTTTGATCTTCTAGGCTGGTGGAAGTGTAGCTCGAACAAATATCCCGTATTGTCCACAACTCCACATTGGCAAAAGACATCCTCGCAGTACCTGTTTCTACTATCCGAATTTGCATTTGGTGCAGGAGGGAGAGTGATAGATTCATTTCGAACGTCATTGTCAACTAACATGGTTGAAGCTTTAATCTGTACAAAAAGTTGGCTGCGCTCGCCTTCCGTGATTGTGGACATTAGGAAAGCTATGGAAGAACTACAAGCTTACGAGGACATTGAGTAAGGTATTGTTTATTTAGTATTAATGTCCAGATTTTAGCTATTTGTATTAATTGAGTTACTAACATTTCACTTTTATTGACTTAAGAACTTTTGGCGAAGGACTTGGACATCAGAAGGCACTGCCGCTGTACTCATTCACAAGGCATTGCTCTATTTCAGTAGCTTCTGGGAATGAGCTATCTCTCAGATATTAGATATTCTGTTGTTCTGAAGACTTAACCAAAACGCCACCCAAGCTCAAGTGCAGCTCGGCAAGATGTTGGCCAAGTCCTACTTAGCAACGGATACATGAAAGATTTGTTCTGTAAAACTAGTGTCATGAAGATAGTTACCATTTAGTGGTGACCAAAACTTTACGTTGGATTCATTCTTATCTCAGTTCAAAGCAATGATTTTGTTTTCTTTCCCTACTAGTTCTATTCGTGTCATCATGTGGCCAAATTGTATCATCAGTGCACTACTTGTGCTGGTGTCTTGCAACAGATTTTTGTTACCTAGTTGAGATCTTGTTTTGTGTACAAGTTAGTTCAGCATACATGATTCTCGCTACCAGTGGTGGCCGTGTTAGTTTATTTGCAGAACTGAATGGGACCGGCAAAGTTGGTACTGAGGCCGACGGGCAGGAACTCAAGAAAGCATGCGATATGAATCGATTTGTATGTTACGTAACAGCAACCCGCCTAAACCGTGTAATCCACCCAGCCCAAGCCACTTATCTTTGTTACTTCTACCCATGTTAACCCATCTGAAACCCAGCCAGACCACGTCCGCTAATCAATCACAGGTGGGTTCAAAATCCACCTCAACCTGTGTAAGCCCACTCATGCTCAGGGCTACATAATATACGGGTCTTGAAAACCGAAGCTCCTAATAGCTAAGCATAGTAATGGTCTCAACTGATTTGAAACATTACAGTAAGCACTATATTTATGTTCATATGATTGTATTTCACAGTACACATTCAAAAGTATACCCCCAACAGAAGAAGTAAATACATAGAAATGAACAATTTTGGACCATGCACAATTTTGACCATTCAAGAATTTAGCTTCATGCTGCAGTGTACTTTGGGTATATTTAAGTGTCATCTACTAAACAATCTAACCTCTATATTTTTTTTCTCGAACACGCAGGAGAGCGTATCATTTCATTGTATTAATAGAAGAAGACAACTAACCTCTATTATCAATGCTTTGAGCTTTGTACATACAAATGTATGCCATGTGTCCGTCACCTCCACCTGACAGATTTAAAATTTCATTTTCTTGGCATAGGATGACATTTTCGTCATCATATTTGATCCATTGGCCTTAAAAGAAAAAAAGAAAGAAATTATCAACATTTCTGTAGGAAACAGGAAATAACAAATTTAGATATTTAAACTAAAGATTGTTTAGACATACAACCTTCATTTTTTATCCATGCAACATAATGTCCACAATCAGCACTTTTGCCTTCATGTGTCAAAACACAAATTAAATCATAGATCCCATTTAATTCTTGTGCTTTTGACGAAGAACCAGCTGCATCTAACATACAAAAGCTTATTCAACCAATTACCAAAAATATCATGAAGCTATTTATACAAGATAGCAACAGATGAAAATAACATGTAGCTCTCCTATGCATTCTAGAAAGGAACAACGAAAAGTGAAAACATATCACATACCTTTGTGAATGCCTTTGTTAAATAAACCCCTAATGGTCTGCAATAAAATACACTAGCTCATTAAAGCAAGAAAATATTCCACTAGCCTACCACCATTTTGAGCTAATACTCATAAAGTACCACCTTTTGTGCCCATTTCACAAACTGACTGCCATTTTGAGCTTCTTACACACAAAATGTTGCGGTATTGTGAGCAGGAAGCCCAAAATAGTTGTGGGTTTCTAAATTGGGAACACGAAATGGTAGTTTTGTACTAATAGCCCCAAAGTAGCGTAGGCCTGTGAAATGTACTCTTGAAGTAAATAGCACGTACCATACCACCAAAAACGAGTTAAATTATTACGATCTGTGAAATGTACTTGTTTAAGTAAATAGCATGTACCGTACTAACAAAAATGCAGGAAATTGTTATGTTCTCAAATACACTGAGACGGACAGGTCTCACTGTCTTCAAATGCAGCCCATATGAAACAAAAACATAGTGGTATTTAGGGTTCAGGTTCCTACCTCTCGTGTTGCTTCAAGTTTTTCTTTCAGCTCATCAGAGCAATACTCTTTTACATCAAAAATTGCAGGATATTCAACTTTCTGCCAGACAAAAATGAAAAAAAAAATATTACAAAGGAGAGAAAGAACTATCAAGTGGAATATTCAGTATGTGCTTCTAGCATGTAAAAGCTTAAAAGGGACCTGAACCAAAAAAACATGCCTGTAAAATCTTCCCAGACTGATTTAGATCATTGTTCCAGTTTAATCTTGCAAAATGCACCCTTAAGTACCTAAAAGACGGGATGACCATAAATACAGTTCTGAATAACAATACAATGGGTTTTCGAGAAAAAATAACAACACAATGATAAAAGAAAGCTGCTATAAATCCATGCCTTGGCAGCTCCATTATTGTTGACTCGTAGTTACAAGAAGAATCAGCATCCCCATCAGGTGAGAACTTGTCACCAGTTTTTGAATTCACCTGTAGAGTACATATCAACATGTGATATTCTGAATGCAGTCCAAAATCACAAATCTAGCATGCAACCAGGCCAAAAAATTCCAATCCGCATAAAAAGAACTTGCCTGTCATTACTGACATAGTGACTAACAACTTGGTGCCCAAAGCAAACTAAAATAGACATGGAACTTACTTGGGTAGCCCATGAGTCATGTGGTCTACTCCCTCCGATATGTAGCAGTGCAGGGAATAAATTAATTCCGATTTAACACTCTCCTCACCACTATCTGCATTAACGTTCCTGGAATAAAATCATTACTTCATTATTCAATGCACTACAACATAGTCATCTTTGTTAGTACGAGGAGAGAGAGAGAACCTCTTCATGAGCTCAATCCCAAAAAGTTCCTTCAATGGGATAGCAGCTGATCCACTATTGAAAGAAAATAATGTAAACAATATCAATGATATAGCGAACTTGTGTGACTCCCTCCAATGTATGAAAAACTGATAGTTACATCACGAGGGTCAGCAAAAGAAAGTTGAGCATACCTTAATTCTGATCCAAGAGCCTGTTCAAATATAGTGACTAGGTATGACCAGCACTCATCAGCATCCTGCAGTAATTTCGAGTAAACAAAGACTTGGTTGTTAGTATCAAAACTCAGCCGTGCACTAAGTATATATGACTAGAAAAACCTGCTGCCTGTAGATATTATCAAGTTGTTCGGCGAACTGCGACTTCCCTTTTCGCAACATCTGCTTAAGGACAGACAATACAATGAACATTGTTAGAAAACAATAGTTCAATGAAATTTTAATGAGTATTATTAAGTTTTCAGATATATGAAATGAGCTGACCTGTATAAAGTGGCGTGGAGCAATTGGCCCATCACTCTGAGCAAGCTGAAGGAATAAGTCACGAGCTGCGATTGTTAAGTTATGACAATCCTGGCTCACTCTTGTGTCTCTTGAATCAGCTGGGTAACTAAACATGGAGATACAATAAGAATACGATTTTATCAAAATAAACATTTGCAATATAAAAGAAAACCTTGTTAAACTTGTTTTCAGCTCCGGAACAGTCGACAAGCACTGCAAGGTTGCATTGATGTAGCAAGTATTTCCAAGATTTCGAAGGCCACAATTGCGCCGCTAGAAAAGCAACAAAGTAATCTCATTAGGTCAATGATATCAGACTTATGCAAGACAATGATAAAACCATAGTAAATATTTACCTTTACTATGCTACCATTGACCACATCTTTTTGCTCTTCTGTTCGTATAGTTGTCAAAGTTTCCAATTGGGCCTTAGGAAGAACCTGTACCTTGTTGGCAGTAACACTCTCCGCCCTTGGACATACATGACCAATCTTGCTTACTGGAATGATTTCATAAGCATTAATAAGTCTTAAAGAAACGCTGTGCAAGCATTAAGTTCTAGCATAATGCTTCAGTAATACCAAAGTAGAAAGTATAAGCATGAAGTTAAATAGAAAGTATGAGTACCATTCCTCACATAACACAAAATAGGAGTTACATTCTCAAAAAAAAAAAACACAAAATAGGAGTTGAGAAATTTAACCTGTATGTTTTTCAGTAGTAGATCCGCTTTTCAGTTGGGTATATGAGACATTTTGCACATGACTAGTCATACCAAGCTCCATGCTTGGGGATGCATCCTGATCTGTCATTCTCACTAGAATGGTTTCATTAGCATTAGTCGGTGCTAAATAAATGTTATGCAAGCATTAATTTCTAGACTGCTACTTCAGCAGTGCCAAGTAGAAAGTATTAGAATGAAGCTAAACAGAAAGTATGATAATCAGATATCACGTAAACAGAAAAGGTAAGTTGAAGAATTTAACCTGGGTGTTTTTCAGTAGACAGATTTTGGACCTGACTAGTCATGTCAAGCTCCATGCTTGAGGATGCATCCTGACCCATCATTCTCACTGGAATGTATTCATTGGCAATAGTCGGGTCAAAGAAACTGTGCAAGCTTTAAATTCAAGCATGAAGCTAAATAGAAAGTACAACTATCAGTAATCGCATAACAGCAAAGGAAGTTGAGAAAATTTACCGGAGCCCTTTTCTGATCCAGGCACCTTACAAACCCACTGGCCATCAAGGTAAGTACAACCATCATGAGAGATGTTTCCAAAAGAAGCACCAAGAAAGGTCAAATCTGATTGCTCCAACTCTTTAGTAGGCGGGTTAATGGCTTGGCCATTATGCAACTGGATAGGCAGAGACGATAAGGGAACAAAACCAGTGACAGGATCACTCCGATGGAACAATCTGATATCATTGAGTGCTGTGAGCAAGCGTTCATCTCTCTCTTCGTTGCACTCATCATTACAATTTTCATCTTCTGATGCAGTTGGCACCTTGGTTCCTTTGCTTCTGCCAATTCCCTTCTTTTTACATTGATTTGGTGTATGCTCTTCAGGCACCATGGTTCCTTTGCTCTTTCCAGCCCTCTTCACTTTCCACTTTTTATCTTTCCCTTCTATTACTTTCTCAGAGCATCTGTCCAGAAGATACATGCAATCTTTCGACCACTTATGGGCCTTTACAATTGGGACATCTCCAACCAGACCACCAACGACGAAACGTTTGTAGATGTTACACTGCAGAAGCGAGTCAAAGCGACCAGCCTCGGGGAAGTGTATAACCAAAGTATCGCACCATCTTTCACGCTCACGTCGTGCAGGGCGAGGTACGATTCCACTCACCAAGCGATACATCCCAAGAAATGCTATTTTGATGGACTCCAATCCAACTTTCACAGCCTCAGCATTCTTGTAACTTCCATCCCAATGCATTAGCTTCGATTTCTCTATGAACTGTTTGCCATCTGCTCTTTCCATCTCCCTGACACGCAAGTCATTATCTCCCGACTCTCCTCCAACGCTCGAGGTGATAAAGCCAATGAGATATGACGTCGAACCATCGATGACCAAGCACAGCCACTTGTCCCCAAGCTTCAGGTAGAAAAAAAAGCGACCACGGAATGGAAGTCTAGCTGACCGCCTAAACGTGTCCCCGAACTCAAAGCGCTCATCGGTGCTACTGTAGCACCATGAGCGATAATCCAGAATAGATCTAAACCATCTCTCACGGATTACTTCGGGTTCACCTTCTAAATCCAGAATAGTATAGTTCTGCATTAAACAAAAATAAAGATCATATGTTAAACATAATAGTTAAAAGACTGAGGATAAGAATAACAAGTCAATTTCAGTATAGTCAACAGTCTACAAGATCAAGCAAGTATATCATTTAGTCTTACCCTTCGCTCTCGACCAGCGGAAGGCCGACTAAAGGAAACCATAAGGCTTCAGCTTAATGTTCTTGACGCCTGGCAATTATGTTCATACATGAAGGTATCAGTAGTACTCACACATTCAAACCAATTTAGAAATTTTCAACTAAACTTAGAAAAAAGAAAAGGAACAGCCTAAATCTAGTTAGTAGTAGATACAGCATCAAATACGGGCAATGCACACCTCAATCATGTTATCAGGGAAATCCATAAGCACACCTAAATCATGTAATTCCATAACTTACATCCTTTCCTGCATTTTCCCTTTAGAAATTCGCCGTTGCAAAGGGCCACTAAGTGCTTCATATTAAATAAGTTCTTTAACATGTAGCATTCTTGTATAGGGTGAATTTTTACTCTAGCCATGACAAAGGAAGCTGAAAAGACCAAGTTACAGGTAGAAAACATTGTGAGTAATGGATTGTGCTACTATCTGCTCCTACATAACATGTTCCTACGTATATATTTTAGCCTCAGACTGCTGATTCAGTGAGTGATGATGGAAAACACACTGAAAAAACCTTTATTCCTAGAGAAGGTATAGTGAAGTGGTATCCAAGAATCTCTTCTGTTCTTGATATATCCAACGGCCTTAGCAACTGAATTAATAACCTATCCTTTCAAATAAAAAGAGAAGAAAAACTACATGCGCTGTAATTTCAGTTAATTACAGTCATCTGCACCTCTTTTTAGTAATGCGGTTAATTCTGGGATCTTAACATGGAGGAGCCGAGGAATGAGAAAAGCAAATAGGTGAAGCTATCTCTCTAGAGTAATGTAGCATAGTTTTTGACTTCATATTTCTATCTGAGTTCATCCCTCGCCAAAAAAAAGGCATAAATCAATCTAATCCACAAATTAATCCTAAATTTTGCGGAGAAAAACATGGCATACCTGTCAGGTTCGGTCGCTCGTCCAGGTGACGGCTGGCCGATCTCCACGACCTGCTTCCGGGAAGAGGAGAGCGCGGCCACGCCGTGCAGGTCCGGAGGCGGCGGTCACCTCTCGCCTCGCGGACGCCGAGGATGTAGTCGGTCGGGGAGTGAAACTGCTGCGGACGCCTGGGGCCGGCCGCCTTGTGCGAGTGGCGGTGCTGGCCTCGAGAACGCCGGCGTGCGGCGAGCAACAACCTGCGGTGCGGCGCTGGCCCCGAGGACGCCGGCGAGCAGCAACAACCTGCGTGGCGGCGCTGGCCTCGAGGACGACCTGGGCGAAGGCTTCAAAATAATGAGAAAAGTAAACGGAAAATACGAGATGCTAATACAAATGCATATATACACTATACTGGTCTTTTGAGCGGCCATCCTCAGAAAAGGACTATACAAAGACGTCAATTTTGGTGGAAAATCCTGAAAAAAAATTATACAGTACATGTGTTAGTCGTGACTAACATGAAAAATTTACCCCCAAAAAAGTACATATGTCGCATTGTTGTCCTCTTTTCTAGTTTTACATTTTATACATCCATTGAAATTTTTTTTATATTGGTCACACCTCATATAAATATGTGACTATTTTCAGAATTTTTAATTTTATAAACATCTCTTTAAGTGGATTTCCGCAATTCCACGTAGTAATATTTTTTCCCGAATTGTAAATCACTCATGTGTTGCCGCATTTGCGTCCTCAATAAAGTTAGTATGACACATAAATGACCTAGGCCACATTTTATAATTATTTTCCGCGCGTTACGCGCACCATGTATAAATATGCACCCAAAAGACTGCATGTCATCTAATGCGCACTCCACATTTTATACAACATTACTAATGGAAAAGGTTCATTTTACTCCTCTGAACAATTCACTTTATCCGTTTCACACCCTGAACAACTTGATGGTTCACTTTACTCCCTAAACAATTACATTAGGTACGATATACACCTTATTGAAGTTTTTCGTTTTTGTTTCAGTCCAACAAGTGGAATTTGAAACTCAAATTTTGCATATGAATACTCACACGGCAAACTATGTAAAGTTAATTATGACATATTTCTTTGATACTGTTTATATGGTTTAACAGCAAGCATTTAAATGATATCAGAAAAATAATTAAAAAAAATTTTAACATAGGATATTGTGGCATCTATCATCATGCAAAATTTGCGCTTGAAATTTCACTTGTAGATCGAGAAACAAAAAAGACAAACTTCAATAGGGTGTCTATCGCACCAAATTGAATTCTTTGAGAGAGTAAAGTGAGCCATCATTTTGTTTAGAGTGTGAAACGGACAAAGTGCATTGTTTAGGAGAGTAAAATGGACTTTCTTTCATTACTAATTGCTACTGTGCAAGTGCAATTGCATTGTTTTAACTATGTGAGGTTATTGCGACTATAGGGCAGAATGGTGATGACAGGTGTACACAAGTAATGGGTGTAGAAAGAATCAATTGATCTGTTTCTTTTACGCCAGTACGAATTTCTCCTCGGCTAGTATCATTCACAAGTTTTTGATCCTCATATTGTCTTGGCAAAATATATGTTGTGTTCTTTTGTTCTCAGAGGTTGACGAAAAGTGCAAGGATTAAGGCTTGTTCTTTCACTTCCGATGTCACACATCATAATTATAATTCTATTCTAGTAAAAGAAATATTTTGACACAATCAAGTGCGTTACTATATTCTAGTGAATCTTGAACTGGACATATTTTTCAGCACGTTCGGACCCTTTCTAGTCGTTTAATGAATATGTGAACACATATTTGTATGATACCTTGTAAGAGCAACTCCAACAGTTTAGCTAAAACATATTTTTTCTCTAAATATAGCTAAACTATTGAAAAAAACTCCCCAACAGTCTCTCCAAATCCATATCTAAAATAGCTAACTCTTCATTCCACTTTTCTAGCTAGCAATATTTAGCTAGTGACTTTCACTCGCTATTCCCTTCCCGCAGGCCTTTAGTGGTTTAGAGAGTTTGTTGGTTTCCTCCAACCTTTTTAGATGTGCTTTATTTTAAAGACTAGCTAAAACCAAATAATTTAGAATATATTTTACCTAGTCTCTTAGAGTTGCTCTAAACTAGAGTTCTCAATATTCTATAAGCGCGTTCCTTAAAAAGTATGATCAGAGTGCTAGCTCTTTCAGAGATTTTTTTTATGTGAGGACCATGTGACAATGTCTCATTTGTATTAATATCTAGCTCTTATTCGATCTAGCAGCACCCTCTCTCTCTATTTTTTTGTCTATATAATACTATATTTGTGGGCAAAATAGCTTCCCTTTTGGGGACTCTCTTACAAGTGTATATATAATCCGATCGCAAAAACTCAACTATTGCAGCGCAATATTTTTCAATGGCATGCAAAAATGCCAAAACTATTCATTTATTCCACAATTAAATATGAACATCAAATAATATTGGATCGAAGTGAGTGATGACGAGCTAGGAGCAGCTATATCACAAGCTGTTTTAGATAGCAAACAATGTGTGTCGTCATGACCAAATTTTCGTGTCGTAATTTTGAAAGAGAAGGGAAAATATTCAGTGCAAACCACACATTAGGTGGAATCGTGAAAATCCTATAGAAAACATGTTTATAAGTTTGAAGAAATTTCGAACAAATCATCTTAGTAGGTGAGGTGGTGGAAAACATGAAGACAATCTTTTAACTGGACACACGTCTTAGTACGAGAGATACAAAAATAACACCCCCCCCCCCCCCCACCCCCACCCCACCCACACACAAATCTATATTTGTTATTTGTTTAGGGAATTCTCACTATTCCACGAAATAGGTGGTTTCAAACATTTCCTCTCTGAAAATTTTTCTTGAAGTAGCTCAACCACAAAAGTTGAAATCCCACACTCGTACTAAATTTTGCCCCTTTATCTATACAGTTATGAACATTGCTCGATATGCTGTTGATGTAAGCAGATAAAATTAGTGACTTTCCAAACAGCCAAAAAATATCTTAGAGTAAACAGGTTCTCCTTTTGAACGAGTGTTTCATGTGTATGATTCCAAAAGTTTTGGCAATTAATCTTGCTTGAAAGCAAGCTAGACACCATGAATTTAGTGTCTCCTAGGCTCATCACAGATTTCGTAGTCAAATAATAATAATAATAATAATAATAATAATAATAGTAGTAGCTCTTGAAGACTCGCAATTAACGTGCCTGAAGTGTGATTCTTTTTAGCACTAACCCTACCTTTTGACATGTGTCTTTTTGTCTTTTTCTGTTCTCTTGTCTTTGTCTCCTGTGAGTTTCATCTCTAACCTACCTCAACTTGCTTGGTCAAAAGGCTATGTTGTTGTTGTTGTAATGTAGAATATTTTGAGTACTAGTGGCAGTGATTAGGATCTATTTGTACGATCCGCTTAAACAAACAAGATTATTAATAAGATAAAATTTATGCATGTTAATCACCTAAAACTGTTTCTTTTCGATCAGAATGGATTGAACAAATACGATCAAAAGTAGAAATATGTAGTCGCGATAGCTTCTATGCTCCTAAAATCCAAGTGCCTATATTCCATCAAATCATGCTTTTACATGGTGACTGACAGTACTTTAGCATATGTTATTTATCCAATTTTAAACAATTCATTGTTACATAAAGATCATGGTCCAGATCTGAAATTTATTAGAGAGAAGATATCAGAAACTATATTGCTTAGAGAGGAGAGGAATCAAATTACCTTGTTAATATGTAACTGTTGCCAGGGTAGTAGAAATACGCACCACTGCCAGACGCTGGCCACCATGCGCATTTGTGCCACCGCACAGGCAGCAGCATAAAGCTCCACTCGCCAGTCAGCCGAGCATGCACCGCAGCCTCATGTGGGCACAACCTTGCACAAGGAGATGGCAGCAACACACGCACCAAGGACACGATTTTGATATTCAGGGAGGGTGGCAGTGAGTCTAGAACAACATCAGCATCAGAGCCTGAAGCAGACGATCAGAGAGGAAGACTCATGTTAACATAATGAAATATGGAAAAACAAAGTATCTGATATTACCATAGATGATGACATCTATTCATATTTCTGGTCCATAGAACAAATACATTTGATTATGAGTGAAACAAAATTGCTTGTTTGGTACCAATTTATTTATTGTTTATATTCAACAGGCATGCATCGTACAAACTAACTAGTTACTAGTCATGATTTACTTGTTTGTATGCTTTTGCATCTAAAATATCAATTCCTAGGTCATATTCTTGCATGATGATATTCTTCCATCTGATCATATTCTTGCATGATGATGAATTTTGTAGGTGACTTTTCCAGTCAAAGGAAATGAATGGTTTTAAAAAAGAGCGTAGTATAGGTTACAAGATTCTGAAATTCTTTCAGTCTACTATGGTAAATCGTTGCTAAACATGCGATTAACTGTATGACTGCAGATTCTTGATGTAACTCAGAATGCTGCGAGTTTATCTTTAGTGTAAGGCATGTTACACTAGTATTATATCATGAATGCAACAAATCATTCAGACATATCCGGGGGCCAGGAGTCGTTTCTTGGGCACAGAATGATTATAATGGTACTACTGCACACACATTTCATCTCTACTGCATCTTATCACATCATATGGATCAGTCAGACAACGATGAGATAAATCAATTTATGTTGTTAGTTCATCACTGTTGCCAAAGTAACAAATACACTACCTTCAGTCCTGCCAGATCGATGGTAATGTGGCACTTGTGCCAACCCACACCAGCAGTGTGAGGTTAAACTGCCCAGCCAGCCATGAGCCATCTCGGTATCGTGCTACATGGGCACAATGCAGATACAGTGGCAGCACACGGTGATGTGAGTCCAGGGTGCGTGCGGCACAACCTGGATCATGCAGACTGTAGATTGTGAGGTTTGGAGCGAACAACTTCAAAGGAAGGGGGCCACTTACCGGCGGCCGGATCATGTGACCGGAGCTGCCAGCCGGATGGAGAGGTCACACTCGCAGTGGCCCTTCCTCCAATATGAAGGTGCGAGTGCAACAGCCAGGAGAAATCAGAGACTCTCCAGCGGCTCCTAGGCGGCGACCCACAGCAGATCGCCAGTGATGGAGCAGACTGCGCCAGCATGAGCTGCCGGATGAACCATTGAGGGCGGCGGACCACCGCCAAGGATCCAGCATGGCAGAGCTGATGGTGGGCATGGAGACCGCTGGAGATCCGGCAGCGCGGCCGGCGCAGATGCAAGCACCGCGACGGAGGGGCCGCATCGGTCGACCCCCCTCTGTTTCGCTTCCCCGAAATAGATGACGGATGGCTAAATCCACGCCACCCTCGCGGCACCCAAATCCTCCAGATCGACGCCTCAGACTCCAGATCCGCCTCCTCCGTGGTGATTTGGATTGACGGAGACGCCGGAGGGGGTGTCGTTGGAAAAGGCCGGCGATGGGCGACGAACAGGAACAGAGCAGGGGTGCAAGCGCGTGCCGTGAGGAGTCCTATCCCGGACGGCAACGCACCTGTCTTCACCGTGCTGCACCCCTCTTGCTCTCCCTCCTCTCAGCCTATGGCCCATCGGACCCCTCCTCACCTCCCCTGCCTCCCGGCCGGCTCCGGCGCCGATTGACTTCCAGATTCGCCGAGCGTGCCACGACGCATCCACTTCCTCCCAACACGCCTCCATCCGTCTGGTCTGGTGGGCAACTAAACCCTCTCCCTTCTTCCCACAACAGTCGCCGGAGGATCTTCGATCCGTGTGGTCTGGGGCGGCGGCGCCAGAACAGAGCAACCCACCAGCCGCCCACCTAATCCGGGGAAACTTGTTGCCTTGCGAGGCCTCCCGCGGCGGTTTTACCTGCGTTCGAATCGGTGCCACGTTGCCCCCCGCCACTCTGACAGACAGATGGGCCCGAGTGCTCTAGGCGCACTGCACGCTACTGGTCTCCTTCGCCGAGCATGATTCAGTACCCGTCCATGCAGAGCACGTCTATAAATTTTTCTTAGAAGAACTTTACTCCAAATTTGTTTATAGATATATTGACAAGTCCTCTTCACGCACGCGGGAAAAAAAAATACATGGCAGATCTCCATCTCAAAGACCAAAACCTGTTTCTTTGCACGAAGAGAACTTTCGCATATAGAGAGCACTAATTATGTGCTCAATCAGATAAATAAACAGCAAATCAGCAAGGAACACGAGAATGAGATTCCCTCGACTCGATAGATGCAGACGCTGATGGCATTTTCTTGGAGACATCCGGTAGCAGCCAGCAGGTGCATCTCGGTGCCCTGTTGCAAATTATCCTCTGCCACCAGGAAGAATGGACAAGTGGATGAGAGAGAGAGAGAGAGAGAGAGAGAGAGTCAAGTCAAGCGGGTATTGAGGCCGGTCACAATAGACTAATGACTGGTTTGAGACTAGTGTCTGATCAGATGGCAATAAACAGTGTCTGCAATCAAAACCAGTTCAGAGGCGCGACTGATCCATCTGCTTTAAGCAATAATAAAGTGGACTCTTTCCAACTTAAAATACTAGCAAGTGTGCACCACACTGTGGTACGCTTGTGTGATTATTCAAGTATGCAACAAGATGTATGTAGCTAAGAATGAACAAAATATGATGAAAATAAATGATAAACCAAAATATATATATGAACATTAGGTATATCTCAAATGGCATAAAAATATCATTTCAAAAAGCCTAATTTACTACAAGTCCAGTAAATTTTTTACTTGGAACTAAAAATTTATGAATAAGCTCTAAACATGCAATGCCATAGAAACCCTAAATCATAACTCTTCTAGGAGTGGTCGGATTGCGTAAGATCCCAATCATATGAAAACTACTGAAAATGGTGAAATCTAGCAGTATTATTGTTTCTGTGTCGACATATTTGTAAGGTTTCAGACTTACATGATATCCTAGCCTTGAGAAATCATGGTGCTCCATATAGGCCCTGGCGTACACTTTCAGCACAACTACAGATGAGGCTCTGCAAGGCTGAGCAAATATTATCGCCTCGTCCATCCTGGTGAATACCGCAGCTGGCTCTTTTAGGCTCTTGCTGCAAATCAAGGACAAGAACATATGAAATTCCCAGCTGACATGTCCGTAACAGAGCACTAAATAAAATGTATATTAGCATATCCCTACAATGCACTGTTGCGATAGGGCCATCAGGAGTTGAAACAGAATTTTTCCACTTGAGGTGCTCCATCGATCTAGGTTTTTCATAGCAAATTAGATTTAAGTCAGACAAATAACGCTTGCATGCTTGACAATTACTTTAGTAGCTATTTTTTTCATGAGGATATTCCCAATGTATTGCGAACCACATTCATTGATAGTATCTCAATGTTTTCCAGTGCGGAAGACAAAACGTACTAGCTATTGAGGCGTTGATCGCGCATCAAGTGCGATAGCGCCAAATTAAGGATTACGTTTCAGGTTCCACCAGGTGATAATCACCAACATCTCAATGGTGTATCATCTCACATTCTCATCTAGAAATTTGAAGAGCTGCTACTCGATCACAATGCTGAGGGCAATGGGATTGGAAATCTAGAAAGCATCATTGAAGAATCAAATCAAATGCTTATTGCATCCAACTTTCTTAATGGTTGTACTAGCAGGGTAGAAAACTATTGCCACCGATGTGTTCGTGTGTCCAAGATGCTGTGACATGCACAATAATCGAAATATTAAAGCCCTACTGTATTACCGTCACCGATCGAGGAATCTATGAATTAGCCTGGTTCGAACCAGGCGAAATAAAACAAACGCGCTAGCTGCCGCTATGATACGAGGACGTACCTCGTCGGCGGGCTTTTGGCAGGGGCCAGTTTTAGGCAACGCCTGAGAAGAGAATTACGGGAGACATCGATCCAATGCGCCGCGACTAGATGATAAGTCGGGGAGATGCACCGCCGCAACCAACTCTGATGACGGTGAGGCGGCGGCCCCATGAATTCGTAGCGAGATGCCGGCCGGATCTCCAAGATCCAAGACAGCACAGCGTCGCCGGAGCAGGGTCTGTTTCATTTAGTATAGAATAGATAGATAGAAGAAGGGAACAAATCGTGAACATACCTGATTATGTGAATTGGAAAATAAAATAAAATGACAGCATTTTTATATAGGAGTAGTATTGATGAAGATTTCCTTGACGGGTAAATTCAAGGGTCTTTTTGCTTTGATTCGCGTTTTATTTGTCTCCGACGCGTACGTTTTATTTGCGTTCGTTCGTGTCCGTCTCTGATGCGTCCGAGCGCACGTTTTGCGCTCGCGTTTCCTGTTCGTGACCGTCGCTCTTGTGCGTTTTATTCGTTCGTGCCCGTACGTCGTTCTTTTTTTTCCGAGTGAAAAGAGAACTTTGTTGATTACTCAAAATTGGGGTTACAATCTTGAGCAATCATATGCTCGATACAACGTGGGATTTGCCATCTCCACACCGCCGTGTGGGTCGTACGTTTCGCCAGTTGAGCGAGCTCATGAGCTATAGCATTTTATTCTCTCTTCACGGCCAGGAACATGACCTCTGGCAAACTACGGCCGGCCCTCTTCACATCCTCTATGATATGGCACAGTCTTGAGCGATTGATCTGCGAGTCCTTGTATTCGGCAACCAGGGAGGAGCAACGATAGCTTTTGTCTTAATCCACTCCTCTGTCAAAGTGACTCCTTCTCTGCATGCCTCAGCCACCCTCGGCAGGTCTCCGCAAGCTGAAGAAGGCAACGTGGATGGCGAATGGCACTCGTACGTACTGGCCGGCAGCCGCGCCCGATCACCACAACAATGCAAGAAGGCCGGCACCATGAACGTGCTAGTGCGCTAGAGCAGCTAGCGCATGCATGCCATCCGAGAGGGAATCGAGCGGCGAGCGCCGGGCCTACATCTATCCTATCCGGTTAATTTGATTTTGCTCGATGGACATTTGCATCGACAGCCGAGGAGGCGGCCCCGGCGATGACATGTGACGACTCGTCTTTCTCTCGGTTAATTTGATTTGCTCGATGGCTAGATCTGACGGACGATGAGCTGAGCTGAGGGAAGCCGAGTAGCCAGGAAGGAGATGTGCGGGAGCCAGAAACGGGGTGTGCGACGGATGGCTGGACGATTCCACGTGGCACAAATCTGGATCGAGGCTGCAAAGCTGGGTTTGCGGACGCTCTGCAGAGAATTTTTTCCCCCTATCCAGTTCCCACATCGCATCGACCTCTCCTACCGGTGACGCTACGCCAACAACAGGAACTATTTTATTTTTCTTTCTTTTATGCACTAGAGAGTATCAGGTGCACTAGATAGTATTTGGTGCACATGTGCACAATTTTTTTGACCGTAAGATCTAATATGGATGGCCTGAATCATCAATGAAAATTTCCGCTCATGATTTTAAACGTGCAGATGCAAATCTGATGGCTTTTAATGAGTTTGTGCATCTGATACTTCTTATTGCAACATTTTAGACGTGTAGAAGCTAATCCGATGGAAATAATCAAAGTAAACTAAAAATGCTATTGTTTCATGTATCGCAAAAAAAAAAAAAAAAATTGAGCACATCAACGTTTTTTTTGTGACGGGCTATAACGGCCGAGTTCCTGGAGGGATGGGAGGATTGCCCAGTATTGGCCCGTGTGTGCCAGGGAACAGGCCAATCCCATGCACCGCGCTCAAAAAAAAAAAAAAAAAAAAAATCACGCCAGCGACGGATGAGGACGATGGCGAGAGGGCAGACGAGGAGGGAGCGCGGTCGCCATCGTCCTCATCTGTCGCTGGCGTGATCTCGAGCATGGAGAAGGTAAGGGAGCACGCGTCGTTCAAACAACGCGTTACCCGCTGCTGCTCGCGGGGATCTCTTCCACTTCCCTGCTCGTGCCGGACTGATTTAGATGCGGTACTGTGCAGCACCCTGAGGCGCCGGGGGCGGAGAAGGCTTCGGAAGAGAAGGTTCGTTAGTCCCTAGTCCGATAACGCTTCTCACAACTGGCGTGCGTATGGGAATTATCATTAGGATAGCGATCGCACTTCTTATGCAAGATCTAGTCCTAGCTTGTTTCGTATCCATAGTTCAGGTCACTGAATTAGTTGTTTGTTTGAGGGCGTACGATACACATTAGTATATATATTGAAAACGCAGAACGCAAATTGAAATGCACGAGCAGTAGCAGCAGGAATGCATATACCTACAGTAATTCATCCCCGACCGCAACACAAACAAAAGAATTTCTATGAGACATACTTAATTGGTGATGTACTGTGGTGCAACTTTGTTTTGCTCAAACGCATCAGCTCACTCTATTCACTTTTCTTCGTTGTTGATGCACAGCATATCGATGAGAAAGAATTGGAACGAAAACTGAAGAAAGATCAGAAGGTATCTATTATGTTCTATACTGGATTCCTCTCTAAACATGCATCCCTGTTTAGTTCTTCTGTTTTGACCCAAGTGGCTAATCAGTAGTAGGATGGCTTGTAATGGTAGTTGAAATCTTAGTGAACTGTGATTTGAAATTAGTTGTTCAGACTGTTCATTGTTGTGTATGTGAATTTATAATCATTAATGTGTTGAGTGTTATGCTCACAGGCCAAAGAGAAAGAAGAGAAATGACTTAAAGCAAAACAAAAGGAGGCAGCTAGGCTCCAGGTTTAAACATAACTCATGGATGATCCAGATATATACTCGGTGAAATGCGTGATGGGCATGTGTTTACTTCTTTCATCATACCGTTTTGGTTTCTATAGGCGCAGGCAACATCAGATGGGCCCAAAAAGAGTGAGAAGAAACAAAAGAAGAAAGCTGTGGAGAATGAAAATCCTGAGGATTTTTTGGATCCAGACACCCCTCATGGGCGGACGAAATTACTTGCACCTCAAATGGCTAAGCAGTACAGTCCAAGGCTCCAAGCATGGTCGAGAAATCGTAATATGCTTCATTATTAGTCTGCATTTGTTTATTTTATAATTCATAGGATCAGAAGTGCCTAGCTGAACTTCATGCCTTCGTTTGTTTGTATTTCATAATGCAGATGGTATGCCTGGTGGGAATCATCATGATATTTTGGTTCAGCAACTAAGTGTAGATGGATATGTGGCCACACAAGAAGGGATCGAGTCCGGAATGACGACATACATGAGAGATTAGGGGTGGCACCAATTGAGGAGAAGATTGTTCAACATCGCTTGAGATGGTTTGGACATGTGCAACGAAGACCGGAGGAGGCGTCTGTACGTAGTGGGATAATACGTCGTCCCGAAAATATAAGGAGAGGCAGAGGTCGACCACCTTTGACATGGGCAGAGTCGGTGAAGAGAGACCTAAAGGATTGGAATATTGCTGAGGAGCTAGCTATGGATAGGAGAGAGTGGAAGCAAGCAATCCACGTGCCGGAACCTTGATTTCTTTTTTAATTCTTTTTTAAAAAAAACCCTTTTTTTTAAAAAAAACTTTTTTTAACTCTTTTTTTCTTTTTTCTCTCTTCTTTCCCTTTTATCTTGTTTTGCCCTTTCTCGTTTTGGTTGGTTTTGCCTGTCTTGTTGGTTCCTGCAGATTTCATCTCTAGCCTACCCCAACTTGCTTGGGATAAAAAGGCTTTGTTGTTGTTGTTGTTGTTTGTTGTTGTTGTTGTTGTAGATTCTGCAAGCACAAAACCACCATTTGTGATTGTAAGTGATTTTGGCTCTTGAATGTTGTGAAACTCTGCTGCAAGCTGCTTTTTCATGAATTGCATCCGTTAGGGTCACTGTAGTGCTTTTCTGCATACAATAGGTGACATAAATATGGTCTAGCTTCCATCAAAGAGTTAAGTTATTTCTTTTCAGGTTCTGCCACCTCCAAATGTGACTGGAGCTCTTCACATAGGCCATGCGCTTACGGTGGCCATAGAGGTAGTATTTTCTTTATGGTTGCACCTTACAGAGATCTATATGCTATTTTAAAGTTATGAATATTGAATAGCCAACGATTTAAATCTTCTTTTGCATCAACCAATGCAGGATGCCATGATACGTTGGCAGAGGATGTCAGGCTTTAACGCTCTATGGGTCCCTGGAGTGGACCATGCTGGCATTGCTACACAGGTCTGCATCTAGGAATCTGTTCACTATCTGTTGGAGTTCATTTCATGACATATTTAAGTATAGATGCTGTAATTCATGAAACTAACACGTTGAGGCCTGTTGTGCTAGTGCTAGTGGTTCATGTGCAACCAAGAAAGCTGCCAACAGGGTGGCTATGTTGTTTACTAATGACTGAGCAACTGCTCATTCATCGGTGCCGTTATATGGATTTGTTTCCTTGGAAAACTGCCATAAGTTTTAATATTTGTGCCACTTTTCCCATTAGCAAATCAATATAATATAATTTATCCCAAATGTGATTAGTTTTTTTTTTCATTTCATCTTGTCTTAGTTACATAACTGGTTTAACTTAAACATTTTGTTTCAAGTACTTCTGTCATTCTGTGCTATTTAATTTCTACTTTGTTTTAACACCTGTTCTCCTATATACCAGGTTGTAGTGGAGAAGAAGCTTATGCGGGAAAAGAAGCTGATAAGGCATGACATAGGGCGTGACAACTTTGTTGCTGAAGTAGGAACTATTTCTGTAACACATGATTATGTTAGACAGCCATTGATTTATTCATTCCCATTATTCAACTGTTAATAATATATTCAGTATCTCCTATGTGGTTATAAAAATCATATTGAGCAACTGAAGATAGCGTCCTTGTGCTGAAATGAAATTGTTATCTTCTTCGTTTGATTAGTTAATTCATTTTTTTCATTTTTCAGTTTAACATTTGCTTTTTTGATTTTTTAAATCATCTTTTGCACAGGTTCTCAAATGGAAAGATCAGTATGGTGGTACCATATTGAATCAATTGCGTAGTCTTGGGGCCTCGCTTGATTGTTCCCATGAGGTAAGAGTTCTTATTTCCTCAATTAGGAAAAAAACATAGCTTGTGCTTAAACTATGTCTAGTACTGTAATTCTAATTGACTATCAATGTCATCTCAACTTGGTATCAGGCTTTTACAATGGATGAGCCAAGATCAAAAGCTGTAACTGAAGCATTTGTCAGACTTTATAAGGAAGGCCTGATATATAGGTATGTGTCCTCACTGTTTTTTTTTAAAGTATTGTAGAATGTTTTCTATTAGCTCATCCATTATGTTTTGCCTGCTTCTCTTGTACATTCTTGTTTTTAGTTGCTATACCTTTTCACATCTTATGGATGATTTCCCCCTTTTTCAGAGATTATCGGCTTGTGAATTGGGATTGCACTCTCCGGACGGCAATTTCTGACATAGAGGTCTGTGGAGCTTGTTATATAAAAGAGAGACAAATGGGTTTTACACACTCATTACTGACACCGTTTTTTTTGTTGGAAAATGCTTTTTTTTTCTTTCCCAGGTCGATCACATTGATCTTAAAGGAGAAACTATGTTAAAGGTCCCTGGTTATAACAGTTATACAGTTTGGTGTATTGATATGGTTTGCATATCCTCTTGAAGGAGGACTGGGTGAAATTGTTGCTGCTACAACAAGAATAGAAACAATGCTGGGTGATACAGCAATAGCAGTGCACGGATATTCTTTTCTTTTGGGTAGCACGGATGGTAATGATGGGAATGCAACTTGGTGGCGATGTGCCATTTCAGAAGGTAGGGTACAAATCCACTTTATCTGCTATTGAAACAGCTTCCTGTGAATCCATGATTGTGGTAGTCCAACATATAAATTTCATCCATGCTGGATAACTGGTACTTTTTAACCAATGGCTGTTCAATGTAGCTTTATGTACCCTTCACATGGTCAACTTTTGATTTCATGTGATACTATAACATGATCAAGAAGGAAAATAAAATGGGCAGGCCAGGTTTCTCAGTTCAGACAACAAACTTCTGGAACTTAAATTGTATGATTTTGTGGAACATGGACTCTATGAAGTAACATTATTTCTTAAACTTCTCCTTGTCTGAACATCCACCGATAAAATGATATGGTTAAGTTGGTTAATTGCCATTTATCTCTACAATCCACATTTATTTGCTTTGAAATGAGCTCTGTAGCTTGTTAATATTTGACATGTTTTGCTCATATTTATTCCCTAATCTTCTTATGTTATAGAGCACGGTTGATTATGTCCTGTTCTGTTGTTGCAAATAAATGCATAAAGCCACCAACTGATGTTTTGTCTCTGGCTATAAATTATTTCTTAATTCTATTGTCACATAGCAAACCAACCTTATGGTGAACTGCAAATGTAATTAATTTTGCAATAGGTTAGGCTGTCTAGTTGTGTTATTGCGAAAAAAGTATCCTGGATAGGAGCGTGTTGGCCATTTGTCTCCTTTTGACCTTTATTACTGTAATATTAACCATTACTAATGCTTTCTTCCTTTGTTTTCTTTTTTTCTTTCTCGATTTCTTCTTTATTTTGTTTTTTTTTTTGAAGGCAGGACGCCCAAACGGGCATATTATCTCCATTACTCTGGAAGCATCCTTACAAATGCAAAAAGACCCAAACAGAGGACAATATTCGATCTAGGGTCTTTGAGCAACAAAAGAGGGACCAAAAGGAAAATAAAAATTACAACAAGGTCCACAGTGAGACCCGAACAACACCGACGACCATGAGGACTCCGGCGCCGCCACGGATGAGTCACACACTGGATGAAGCATGTCCACCGGAACGCCAGGTACCGAGCAGCAGCTGCAGACGACGCCTCCACTCGCGCCGGGACCAGACGGTGTGAAGACCAGGCCTTCAAAACACCGCGGCCGAGATGGGGAAAAGGCCTCTTGATGTGGATTGATTGACACACCGGAGGTCCTTCCGGAGGTCGCCTCACATCACACACCATTAATCGAGGAAGACAAGGTCGAAGCCGTAGATTTGATGTAGCTTTTACCGGGCTTGACCAAATTGAAGCTCTCCACACAAAGATGGGGATCAGCAGAACACGATCAACCCAGAGCAGAGAGCTCAAGCGTCGAACAGCAAGCTCAGAACCAAAGCTCCGGCCAACACAGCAGCTCCATGGATGCCAAACCAGAGCAACAGTAAGGAAGAAGACAGGGAAAATACACTCACCGGGAGGAATCCGGCAAGGACAAAAGCCATAACGGCAACACCCACTAGGGAAGAAAGGGAGCACAATCGGACCTCGCTGGAGAACAAATCGCGTGCAGAACACAGAGGCGATGAGCGACGGCCGAAGAGGCTCCAACTACTGCTAAACTAGAGGAAACCTAAACTACAGCTGTACAGGATGGGTCCCTCGCCCGAACCAACGCCGGCGCTAGGCCGGAGAAGGTGGGGAGGGGCCGGATCTGACCGGCGAAGAGGAGGCTAGGAAGAGAACTTGTGGGAGAGAAGGCTCGAGAGAGGAGAAGGCTGCCTTCTTTATTTTGTTGAATCTCGTGGGTTTCATCTCTACCCTACTTCAACTTGCTTGGGCTAGTTGTTCTATCTCTTGTGCAGTGATTTTAATAATGAATGTGCCCTCTTAGGTTTATCTGCATCCTATTATCCGTGATGCTCATGGGCGCAAGATGTCCAAGTCGCTTGGTAACATCATTGACCCTCTTGAGGTGATAAATGGGATGTCACTTGATGGTCTCTTGAAGCGTTTGGAAGAAGGCAATCTGGATCCCAATGAATTAAACATTGCAAATGAATTATCCTGATGGCATTGCCAAATGTGGAACTGACGCACTCCGCTTTGCACTGATTTCTTACACTTCTCAGGTTGTGGTGACATCCACATGGTTTTCTTTAGTTTGCTTGCTTTGCATTTGCTACAACCTCTTTTATTTTTCAGTCTGACAGGATTAACCTGGATATCAAGAGAGTGGTTGGATACCCACAGTGGTGCAATAAGTTGTGGGATGCCATCCGTTTTGCAATGGGAAAGCTTGGTGATAATTACACCCCACCTGCAAATGTTGATGTGTCTCTGATGCCGCCCATCTGCAAATGGATACTCTCAGTACTTAACAAGGCCATTGGACTGTTACCTCTTTAGAGGGATACAAATTCTCTGATGCAACATCTGCCATTTACTCATGGTGGCAGTACCAACTTTGTGATGTATTCATAAAACCTATAAAACCTTACTTCTTCAATGACTCTCAAGAGTTTGAATCAGCACGAGCTGCCTCCAGAGATACGCTATGGGTTTGCCTGGATGCTGGTTTGCGCCTGCTCCACCTGCATGCCTTACGTAACAGAAGAGCTCTGGCAGCGTCTACCTCAGCCCAAAGATTCTTGTAGGAAAGATTCCATTATGATTTCAGAATATCCATCTCCTGTGGAGGTAATACTCATGTCCTAACGAAGAATGTAATCCAGAAAACATTATGTTTGAGTATCTTACCCAGGGAAAAATGTATTTATGACAGGAATGGACTAATGATAAACTTGAAAATGAATTTGACATTGTCTTAGATGCTGTGAGCAAGTTGAGATCTTTGAAGCCACCAACTGAAACAAATGAAAGGTGCGTATATCACTTGATTTTATTTTATTTTTTTGTATGGGAAAACAGTAGGAGAGGCTCCCACTGCACATGGCTTGATTTTCTTGTGCAACACAGTTGGCTTGCAAAATGTAATATCTTTATTGACAATCTTTCCTTTTTACAGGCGACCTGGTTTTGCACTTTGCCGAGGCCAACAGATAGCTGACACTATTCGAAGCTATCACTCTCTAATCATAACTCTTTCTTCCGTATCAGATCTCAATAATGTCTCTTGTCATACACGCAGGCTACAGCATGCCCTGAATCAGAAAATTGATGCTTCTGGTTACCGTGAGAAAGCCCCTTAAAGTGTCCAAGAAGAGGATGAGAGAAAGCTCACTGCTTTATTGGAACAACTGGAGATCATCAGTGAAGCTGAGAAGAAGTTGGATGCCAAAACCGGCAAGAATTGAGGCTGTGATCTCTGTTTTGAAGATGCCCATACTATGTTGAAGTTGATCCCAGATTTTGTTTTTGTGGCCATGGCTTAGTTATGTTCCTGTATGTTCAGGTTTGTACTAATTGGTTTCAGAACGGAACTACACGCTCCACATTTTTGCAGCATGTATGAAATGCTGATGGCCAATACAGGGCCCTATTTTTGGGCGTTTGACTGTTCGATGTTTCTCGATCTTCTCTGGATGATGCACGTGAGCACTACATTTCACGTTTTCACGTTCAGGTTTCAGTTTAGCATGCCTCGTACACATTACTGGTCAGCCACTTGTATAGCTTGCTTGTTGCAGGCAAAAAATGTGAATCAAAAGCAAAAACTGTAATCTTTGTTCCAGAAGTAAGTTATGGCTTTACTGTGTGACTAGCCTTCCTACCATGATGCGAACAATTTTTGCTGCGTCAGTGTCGGAGCGTGTTTCACGTCGGGTGTGCACTCACAAAATATAAGTCAAATATCTACACCTGTGGATATTGGCTCAACGAAAAAACGATCTTTCGACATCAGTAAAGTTTGGGTGTGCCTTCCTGCGTGTTGTGATCCCGGCAGCGAGAGGTTAGCCGAGCTCATGGACACGAATCCGCCCCAACTTGTGTACCTCGCCAGGTAGCCGAGTTCCCGCACAGGACAGCTGTAGCCGAGTTCCAGTTGCTGGTGCTCAGGTTGGCATGTGGCTACGCCACACAACAGCAGTTTCAGCTGCGTTTCCATGTGGTTCCGTCACCGGCGAAAAGGAAGTCAGGCACGCAGGAATATGTCCATTTCGGTCTCTCATGATCGCAGCATTTTAGTGCCAGAGCTACTTTAGCACGATGTGCGCACTGGATCGGAAATTGTTAATTTACCACATTTGCCATCAATATATGCTATACGTAGTTTGCATCGAAATTGGTAAACATTAATTAAAGATCTTGCAAAAGAGACCAACCGGAGCATATGCCACATAAGATCAAGACAAGATTTGCAAAGGGTTGGTTCCATGAAATCTGAAGCGAACCAAGAGTACCTCTCCAAAGCACCTAGAAGACTTTCTGGACTACGTCAGGCGTAGCATTGACATCCATTCTATTCTAAGCTCAGCTTTTCTCCACCGAAACTGAACTTTTGCCATCAATCTTTTCCATCACTGAAGCCAAATAGCTGTCACAGTAACCAGGCGGCTCATGGATGAAGCAAGAGATCACGTCGCGTAGTGTCACGACGCCAATGACTTCCAGGTCACCATCCACCACATAGATCCGGTGGGTTATCCTTGATGCAATGCTGTCGATCACACTGCCGAGGGAAGCATCCGGTCCGCAGGTGGGCGGTGGTTTCACCAGGCAATTCTCCCCCGAATCAGGAAGAGTGGATCCTAGAGTCTTCATGAACTCAATGACAGTAAGTTGCCTGTTTTGGGCAAACATTAAGGATATAAGTTGGTTGGCAGAAGAAAACAGGGAACTGAGTCAAAAAAAAAAAAACACAGGGAAGTACAAAATTAGGCCGCCTACCTGAAATTTGAAAATAAGTCTGGCCTAAGTAACAAAAAGCGGATATCCCTGATGCTCACACTGCCAACAAGTTTCCTATTGGGTCCTTTGACTACAGGTACGCCACCAATTTTGTTATCCTTCATGCACTTAAAAGCTTCTAGGATTAGATCATCGCTGTTGACGGTGATAACCTGAATAAAGCACAAAACTGTAACTTCTACAATTTACCAATGTTTACTGCAAACACAAAGTACAAAGGAGGATATATTATATCATGTTGCAGCTAGCAGATGCAAATTAATAAGAATAACGTAGGAGATTAGCTATGCACTTAAAAACTGGGATTGAACTCAAGAAGATGCATAAAAAGGAGACAAAATAACCTCATCAATAGACATAAATGGAAGTCCCAAGTCTGAAAGAGGAAGTGAAGAAATGTAGTCAAACCAATCCCTCCCTTTACACTGCTGCAGCCCTTTGACAACTCCAGCCTGAGTAATGAAATTCCTGATAACTGGTTTATCAGGCTCAATCACAGGGACATTTCTCAATCTGTACTTGGAGAGTAACAGCAGTACAGTAAGCATGGAACTGTCCAGTGTAATGGGGACGAAAGGAGACCAGCGGTATGACTCTACAATTGATCGAACCTATAATGAAGTGGAATGAGTATGAGTTAGCAGGAGATACAACAGATGATCCCAATGTGATTTGCAACTAAACTAAATGGTCTAAGGAAATAACCAAAGTAAACCATAGCAACAAAAAACAGCGCATGTTAGGAACCAGAGTCAAGACAGATGTGTTTAAATATAAATAATAAGAATTAGGTTAGGTAGTCGTAAGTCAAAAAGAGTGCAGGTAACGAAACAATAGTCAAGATAGATGTGTTCAAACTTGAAACAAGGTTGGAATAGATAGTTGTCACCCTATAGTAACAAAATTTCAGTATAGCCACACAACGAACCATTAGCTCGACATTAAGGAAATAGACTTTGAAATTAGATGAGAAAACAGATATATGCTATTGTTCATGAAGTCCATAAGCGCATAACATTTGAGGACAGCAAATAACTTACAGTTGTTGACTTGAAAGGTTCCTGTTCAAGCAAAACTTTGTAGAAATCTTCCCCTAAATGATCTGCAGCAGTTAGCCCATCCTTTGCTACACCCTTTTCAGCGGTCAACCCACCAGCAACAGCAGCCCCAACCGCGGCTACAGTCAAGCCAGCAACAGCTGCAGGGCCAGTTGCACCCAAAGCTGCTGCCCCCGCTGCACCAACAGCACCTATTCCAACTCCAGCAGCAGTTGCCGATCCAGCAGAGAGAGCAACAGAAGCAAGGTCTGCATTTTCTAGTACCCAGAGGATGACTGCCGAGTAATCAATGACGCCCAGATACCTTGCCTGCCAATCAGCTGGGGCCCCAGGTTCCAGATTCAGCACTGGCGCTGCCCTTATGTTGTGTTCGGAGAGAATCCTCACAGCATCAAGAATAGAAGTGTCACCTGGAATTTCAATTACTGCACATAGAACATTGAGGGTTAGAAACAGTATAGATATGGAGTAACAAGATGAAAGACATGATACAGATGACAAATTGAACAGATTTCATTTGCAGAAGGAAGTACCTCGACCAGCTGGAACATCAGGGAAGGATGAGACAGGAATCTGAGCAAATGCAGCGGTCAGCGACTCTTGCAAAGATAGAGGCAGCTTCTTCTTGGACTGGATAGCTTCAAAGTAAGCATCACAGCTTGGGAAATTTGCGTTTTCCTCAGGTCGATCCATGTCTACAAGAAACTGACGAAGCATTAATCAAGAAGGCGTCATACAAACTCACAGCACACGCAGGAATAGAACATATCAACTCGCAGGAACAGATAATTTCATTCCAACAATGTATCAGCAACTCTGGTTGCAGGAAGACAGGAACTATGCACACAGTTTCAGCCTCTGAATCATATTCATAGATGCCACCCAAACTAAAGATAACGTGTATCGTGTGTATTGACGTGGTGGTATCCCTTGTTGGCATTACAGCAAACACCTATATCCATAGCTTTAACCGAGTCCATAAAGAACAAAACTCTCGAGGTAAGGCACAAAAAAGAGAAGCCAACCATCGAGTTTCCTAGCCCAGAGGATCAAATGAATTGTATTGCCGGTTCAGTTCATCAATCTAGACACTTAGATGGTAACCGTAACACAAGAGCACAGATTCTTCTCACCTTGGGGCTCAACCGCTCAAGAAGCTCCACAAAAAGCAAAGCGCCCGCAAGAAAGACGAGACGAAGCCTCCCGGATTGGGAGAGGCGGCGCGGGGAATGGATCCGAGGCGGCGGCGGTAGTTTCGGGGGAATCTGCAGTCCCTGCCCGGCTGCCCCCGCGCGACCTGATTCGTGGACGGTGATCGGAACTCGGAAACGGTGGGCGGCCTGCTTTCTCCAATCCAGCGGCAGGGGAAGGGAAGGAGGAGACAGGGGTCGCCGGATGCGAGATGGCGAGGGCTGAGAGGCGGTACGCCACCACGTGGACGACAGGTGGGGCCTACGTCGTATCGGAAATCTCGACTGCCGTGACGTGTCGTGCTGCTCTACGACGACGAGAAGCCGGAAGTGCTAGTTAGATTGGGCCGGGCTTGCCATCAATGTAACGTCCACGATGATTTGGCCCAACTGCACGCTAAGGTCGGTTAATGCGAAGGAAGAAGTCCGATTTACTTCCCTTAATTTTTATGAGAGTTGCAACTTTTACCTCTAATTATCTATCTATATCTATATCTAAACCTTTAAAGAACCAGTTGAGAGAAAAACACTTTTGATCTGTCATACTCTACCCCACCTGTGTATCCGCGGTTGATCAAAATCAACCCCACCTATTTTACCGTCAGATTTGCCGTTTGGTTATGGGATCGGTGGGGCCATTACAGCCATTACCGCTCAGCGTCATTCTGATGTGTTAAAAGCGTGACATGGGAAAAATTTTTGTCACCGTGAATTGTTTTGACCCTGCCGCAATTCCCACCATGTCGCTTTCCATTTTGTTAGAGCAACTCCAAGAGTTCCCAAAAAAATACTCCCAAAAAACTGCTTTTGGGAGCTTTTCAAAAAAATATTGGGAGCAAATGTTAATCTCTTGTCCAACCGTTCCCAATAGTTAGTTCCCAAAATCCATAAATATATGTCTTTTCATTGCAAACATGAATTCAAAGTGTGTTTCACTCCACCGTCAACATGCACAGCCTCTAGCAGATTGACGGCACGCCATGATGCCCCCGATTGATGCCCGTGAAGACCAAAATGGATTCATTAGCAAGTGTAAAGGGTAAATGTGTGGTCAATTTGGTCTGGTATGTGACCTGTGACGCGAATTTTACAGATTTGCGGCTTGGTATTGGAAAGGTAGAGAAGAGATTTTGAGGAAGAAGATCCAAAAGAGCGGGCAGTCAAGCCTGATGCAGCATTCAGCAGGTGTATCAAGCAAATTGCAGCCCGACTCATGCGCACGAGGGGCAAGAAATTAAAGCAGGCCGAATGACGGTGGCGGGCATGTAAAAATTCCAGCTCGTTCCGGCCGCGATCAACGAAAACGAGCTATCAGATGCAAAGCTCACAGGTTAATTGGTGAGGGAGCGGCAACGCGATTTTCGTCAGAGATTGGTCAGGAAACTGCAGCCACGACCAGGGAGCGGCGTTGCTTTCGCGATTGGGAGCGCGAGCAGACGGCGGAAAAAAGGTTAGCGAGCGCGCCTGTATCGGGAGTGGCGGAAAATTTGGGAGCGTGATTGGGATCTGTTGGAGAGGCTGATATTGCCTTCGTTCCCAAAATAAAACTTTGGGAATAAGTATTGGGAATTGTTGGAGATGCTCTTACGGGCAAAATAATTCACTTTCCTTTTCTTACGCGTGATTCTCTCCTTGATTTCTTTCCTCCCACTCCTCCACGAGATCTTCACAAAACGGCGAGCGGCTGCGGCTGGGGCAGCATGGGCGTGGCGACGAGGGCGAGCTGGATGTGGCTGCGTTGGCTGTGTGGGCCGTGCGGCTTCGGCGAGCGACGGCGGCGCAGGGCGGCGAGCGACGGCGGCACAGAGATCTACGGTGGCTGCATCCAGCTCGCCCTCGTTACCGCGGTGCGGACGCCACATCTGGAAGTCGGCGCGCCCCATTCGAGTCGCGCCCCGCCGCCGTAGCCACGCGGACCTCGGCTCGACGCCGCGGAGGCTGACCAGATTCGTGAACAGCCTGCTGCTCCTCCGGGGCTACTTGCCGGCGGCGGACGTGTGCGACATCCGCTATGGCCGGCTCCACGCCGACTGGGACAACGACGAGGACTGCTACGGCTACAACGCCATGTCTTCTTGGCGTTCCTGGAAGAGATGCGGCGAGGACCTGTCCGACGCCGCCGGCCTGTGGATCGGCCACGCCGTGGCGTTCTGCAAGTGCAGGGTGCTCATATTCTCCGACCGCACTGGCAACCGGCTACGCATCCCCGACGACCGGCGTGCCTTTCATCTCGCAGAGTTTGACGAAAGTTGAGCTCTTTAGTGCCGTCATGCCTGCACCAAATTGCAGAGATATTCGGTGCCGTCATCATCAAAAATGGCATCCCGATCTCCAGCGGCATCATTGGGCACCTCCCATCATTTACTACCTGCAGGTAATGTTGCCCCTTTCCCTTAGGTTTCGATGAATTGCTTTGTTATCTGTTTATCATATTTCGGTCTCGGTACAAGCTCCAAGTGGATGAGACCAGCATAGTTCACATCGTGTAAAAAAAAAATGTATTTGCAACTCTGGTAACTGGTTTGAAGAATAGCACTAAGTGGAAAGTTTGCATTCTCTTAGAGATGTTTACAGATCACCTGATAAGTATTTGATCTAATAGATATTTTTCATGACATAGTTTGTGATATTTTCATGGCATATTAGATCTAATAGATATTTTTTTCTTTTATTGTTCAACAGGTCATCCCAAAATGTTGAAACTGAATATGCTTCCTTCATATATGATTATTCAGATTTAATTTGGCAAGTCTCGGTTTCACGTTCTTCTCTACTTTGCCATCGATTTAATCTAGGCAAGACATGCAAAAGATAACCTTTACATTTATGTCATCAGGAGACCAATAATTATGGGTATTTGTATGTTTGAGCTATTATAATGGAATTGAAGCAGAGTATGTGAATTCCTTCGGGCCACTCTGGTTTTCCCTCTTTGTTATCTGTCAATGCTTTCGTTGGATCATTCCAGTATCCTTTTTTATGTGCACTGATTCAAAGATTTCACCATGGCCGAGTTCTGAGAAGCCACTTTATTCATGATAATTTGCATTTAAACCATTTTTTTGTTATCTTGTATGACACATTCTTATTGTTGTAATAAGTAGAGTGTTAGTCTTTATGCACTTTTTTAATATGCATGAAAATGTAAATTATGTGCCACCACTAAGCTTCATGTGCTCTACTTATTTTCCTTTCAGGTTATAGCTTGGCACCTCACTATTGCATATAACCATTCAGTAACTACTAATTGTTTCATTGGTCTTTGGAAAAATACATTGCTTGTTGCCTGACATGAAACTACTTCTGATGAGATTTTCCTGTTTTGATTTTGTGCCCTAAGAACCAAGGCCACAAATTTTAGGTTTGTTGTCTCGAATCGATGCTTCGTGTTTTTCTGATGGTTTTTGGATTTATTTCCTGGTTTCAGCAGGGAGCAGGAGAGATTTGATATCATCTGAGGAGAGGTTGACTGTTAGAAAGGGGAGATCAAAATGGTTACACAGGCCACAACAATCTTAATTCAAGCTAGCTGGCTCTTACTCCTTAAAGAGTACTGGTGAGTTATCATTAGTATTACTGTCGGCGGAGAACCAAATTTATCTTTGTGTGTGCTGCTCCACATCTAAACATGAAGAGGCAAAACACTTGCCTGTTGGTAAGATCAATGAAACTGATTTGTTGGCGCCCTCGCAAAGGGATGCCTCCACATAGCTGCATTGTGTATTCAAAAAGAAAAGAAAAGGCTGTAGTCAGTATGCACAGGAGGTTTTAGAACAATGCTTAGGAATTCTTCTGCTAATTCCATATCCAGCATTGCAGCCCATCATTTTGATCCACACTGCAAAAATCGATTTAGGAGTAATTTGTAGAACAACCATCTTTACAGTTTTACTTGATTCACCTTTGACCAACTTTAGATTTGTTCAAAATCATTATGCTTGCAAATTGTTGTTTATCAGTAATCTGACATTTAGTTCTTCTATTAGAAAAATAGAATAGTGGTGAAAAGATTGAAGAAAGTGTCAGAGCTGATTTTCTTTTCAATATGTATAAATCCAAGGGGTGACTGCTAACATATCATATCAATATTTGTGCAGGCTGCATCTGAATGGTTTATCAGTGTCACTTGGGATCTCTGTAAATCACTTCCTCAAAGCAAATAGATACAAAAATCTATTTACTTACATAACCGAGAGCGGTTGCTTGGCATATGTCCTGAAATGAAGTGTTGCGATCTGTGGTACCATACATCAGTAAGCATGTTTGCCTGCAGGTGTTTTGTTTCAACCCATCAAGAACTGAACTCAGGTGTTATTCCGCAGTTCATTGTTTAAACTTACATGTTGGAAATTTCATAGAGATCGATTGATTTTCTATTCACCTTGTGTCACATTCCTATTGGTGTATTAAGTAGAAGATTAGTTACTCTTTTTTAATTTAATACACAAAATGTAAAAATATGTGGTATGTAACAGAACCAAGCTTTGTGAGATGATGCTTTTTAATAAAGTGTTTTTGTAATTTTGTGGATGTAGAGATGCAAGCATCCAATCATTCATTTTGTTGATATTTGAATGCCACATTTATCGTTTATTTTGTGTTGTCCGTGATGTCATAAATCAGAAAATGTCATAAGGAAGAATTTTTATACGTGCGGCACTATCCTTATAAATGGAATATTGTCATTGAGTTTTCTTTTGCCTTCCATACATCAAAAGATAAACAATCAACGAGTGATTGAAAAGTATTATTTTTATGCATTTTATTGATTTAACAAATCTATCAGTGACATAAATTTTGTTTGCTTAATTAAGATTTTTTATTATCTAATTATACCATGTTGTCAGCTAAATTGTAAATAGCATTTTGAGCCTTTTAGACACGTGCGTGGCGCACGTGCATTGGTATTATATTAGTTCCTTAATCCACCTTGGCCAGGGCCAGCCCAACTCAGCCCAACCTACGACTACAATTTCGCATTAGGCATTCTTGACATGTGAACTGTTGTCATGTACGTACCCGATCCATATAATTCTTGAATACTTGTTCTAAACAAATCAAATCAATTGAGGCTTGAGCATGCATGGCCTGATGGCTATGCCCAGAGGCGGCTGGGGTGTGATGGTTCATGGTGATGGAGCAGATCAGCGCGTGCTAATAACGAGACCTCGCCACAGGAGGATGCCACAAGCTCCGTCGCCTGGAACCCAAACTTCGCAGCATGGGAATGGAAACTAGCCGCCGCCGCCGCCATCGATGTTCGTCCACGTACACTTACGCGCCGTGAATTTCGGCAAAGATACGTAACCTAGGTCTGGGCTGGACTGGGCCGGGTCTAGCAGTCGGATTAAAAAAGTAATAAGATTATTTCATTAAAAAGCGTTGCTTTAGGATTCGTGTGGCTTTTGAAAAACAGCTCCACCGGAGCAGTTCTCAAATTTCTAACTGACAAGTGACAATGAAACGGAAGTCATCAGGCTATGACGAGCCACCATGAACAAGGAATCGAAGGACCGGTCTGCCCTTCTGCACCTAAGATTCAAAGCATGCTGCATGTGCGACGTTATGTTCATTTCCAAGCATCTCGTTTAATCTTCTGGTCGGACATGCATACGCGCACCGGACGGAAAGCAAACGTGGCCAACCACCGTAGAGGAAAGCATGTAGTCAAGTTACCTATAAATTGCATAGTCCTGCTAAGTGATGTAATTTTTGGACATGTGCGTGGCGCACGTGCATTGGTACTTGAGCTTGTCGTTACTGACAATGAATAAGAACTATGCGCCACGTCATGTCTTTTATGTCTTAAAGTCAATTAGCGTCTTTAATTTCAAATAATATCGTTATTTTATCAGATTCTTGAGTTTGTCGTGTTAATGTCGTTATGGTACTTAAATGCAATGATGTGTCAGAAGTGTGTTTTTTATGATACGTACACGGTACATCATATTATTTTTATTTATGATAAAGTCCTGCCAAGTGAGGTAATTTGGTCGGACACGTGCGTGACGCACGTGCATTTTTACTAGTAAAATCGGATAGCCTGACTCTCTGAACTCAACAATCCAGTCTAATTCACCTCTCTGGGCGGTTTCGTGGGGAGTTTTAGCCGACGTGGCATAGTGGGCCCCACATGTCAGGCGACACATCACCTCTTCTTTCTCCTTTTCTTTCTCTCTCTTCCTCCTACTGGTCTGGCAGCTTATGTACGCTCGGCTGGAGACGCCGAGAACGGAGTAACCGCAGGAAGCAGCGCTCCTTTGAAAACTCCGTGCGGCACGCGTGAAGCGACGCTCCTTGAGGAACCCAGCGGACAAGGTCGTCGCCGACGCGCCGCGGGGAAGGAGCTAGACATTGTTGAGGTGTGCGGCAGCCGCACGTGCGGGCTGCCGACGACGGGTTGGATCCTCTGCTAGTGCTGCGGCAACGAGCGCTAGGTGGCAACGCTGCCCTTGAAGAAGACGACACAAAGAGATGCATGACATGGCCTAGCTTCAGATCAGCGCATTGCAACTCGCGGTGGGAGAAGTTGACGAAGAGGAGTTGCCAGAGGAGGATTTCATCGAGATGGCATAACGTGCGCAAGCTCGTGGAGTATTCCATTGTGGAATTACCATGTCGTGGAGAAATGGAACCAAATCTCACCGGAGTACAGCAAGGCAGGCGAGCGAGGCCGGTGCGCGTGAGCACGGACATTTTGAGCGGAGTGGAGCCAGGCTGCGCAGCAGCGGCAAGCAGATGCGCGGCGACGCTTGCACGCGCGCGCGGCAGGGTTGCAGGCGCGGGGCCGCGCACGCGCGCGGCAGGGTTGCAGGCGCGGGGCCGCGCAACATCGGCAGGACTAGGACGGAGCGGCGAGCAGGCACACGGCGTCACAGGCAGGCGTGCGCGGTGGCAGCAAGGCCAGAGCGGAGCCACGAGAGGGCATACGGCGGCGTGCGGCAGCGGCAGAATCGGGGCACGCTGTCAGCAGATGGTGTCGGATGGGGAGGATGCGGCGCTGTGATTTGTGTGGAAGAAAGAGAAAGAAAGGAATAAAGAAAAGGTGACGTGGCAACTGACATGTGGGGTCCACAATGCCACGTCGGATAAAATCGGAAAAAAATTCTCTGGGGACGGTTCGTAAAGCGCAATTGTGCGGCCCCGCTCCCGATTTCTGCCACGTACACACCAACAACCATCCGACGCCCGCAGCCATTCGGCTCCCGCACGTCCTCGCGGCGCATGGCTGCTATCCGCGACACCCACGGCTCGGCTTCCACGCGGCAGCTCGCCTTCTCTCGGCTCTCCTTCCTAGTCCGCTTCAGCCTCCGCCGCCCTCTTCTACCACCACCGCCGCCTGCGCCGGGAGCGTCCGCCGGCCGGCCATCTGCTTTCTCGGGCTGACCAACGTAGTGCATCCAAGCTTCCTCGATGGCGAGCACACCCTTGAGGTGCTCGATGGATGCTCGCTCCGCGGCCGCGGCGGCGAAGGCGTGGTCTTGCATAGCGGCAGAGGCATCGGCGGCGGAGATGCTGCCGCGATTTTCTGGACAACGTGTTCTGCTCTGCAATGTTTCACTAGTTCATAGTCCTCTAGAATCTCTCTTTTTATTCAGTTGTGGATCTTTCTTATGAGACCTGAGTAATGAATAAAGTTCTCATGTCTGCATCTCACGGGGCAACAACACCAATCTGAATCTTAATATTAAAGAGAAACTAATATGTACTGAGACTCTTACTCAGATTGCTATTTGATGTACACGAAATCTGAACCAAATTGTTATTGACAATAGATTCTCTTCTGAACTGAAAATGTCATATACACTGAGACCCACGCCTATCTGAAACACCAATCTGAAAACGAAAGAAATCACACGATGTTACTCACATGACTACATGAAAATCACAGTTTGTGAAAATTGCAAAAGCTAATTTATAAACCGGCTAAGAATCTCTAACATAAATCAAGTACTCCATTTGAATAACTGCATGTATACGATTGATTTCTGAACCAAAATGCATCGCGGCAGCAAGAATTAACAAAGCACCCATTTGACGCTCGGCTGATGTTTTCGCTCACACAGATCCGTGGCACCACCTCCACCAGCGAGGACGCCGTTGTGGCGCACGACCGCCACCGCGGCCATGGAGGGAAACGCAAAGTGAAGCGAGCAGCCGTCGTGCACCTCAAAGATGCAGCCAGCAGCCATCGAGCACATCAAGATGCAGCCTTGCCATATGCGAGGAAACTTGGATGCGGAGGAGAAGCCACGACGGATCGAGCTCGTGCGGCCGGCGGAGGCAGTGGCGGATCGGACTCACACAAAGGCGTCCAGGGATCGAGGCTCTCGAGCCGTGCGCATCCCTGAGAGCTGAGCCGTGCGCGTCGCTGCGGTGAATCACCCTGAAGCCAAGCCAATCGCTGCTCCCGTTGGATTCTCCAACGATGTCCATGTGCCAGCCATCTAGGAGGGGCCGCACCACCAGCGCTTTGCGGACGGTCTGTAGGGAATTTTTTTCCATAAAATCACTCTTAATACCGCTCAGGGAAGCAACTTGCACAGAATACTGGAGTTGAAGGACCTCGGTTTTGTAATTGGAGGCATAAAAGTTGAGGGAGGTAAATTGAACTTTTTTCTAATGCGAAAGGGGTAGAAAGACTTGCATATTTTGGTGTAGTCGCATATCATTTTTTTAGGAAAGAGAAAATATTTCAATATCCCGATCAATGCATAGATTTTCTTATATATTTACAAGAAAAAAGACATCCCCAAGTTCCAAAACACCGAAAAACACCAACAGTTCATCCCCCACTCGTCTAAAAACCAAAAGGAATATATTGCGCAGTTGTATCAAATAGTGTATATTTGCAGGAGTACATCTCAAGGAAAGATAGTAAACATATGGAAGGGTTTCTCATTTCGAAGATTTATTTGTACATGTAAACAAACGAAAATGTAAGGCACTAGCAACGAAAACTAAAATGGCCTTAATTTACAACATGTGAATTGAAGTAGGTAGCCGTCAATGAAAGAACAAATTACATGGAAAAAATCTGCACGTCACGTTTATCACACTAGTAATGAATGAGTTAGCATGGAGGAGCTCGCGGAGCAGTGTCAGAAGGTCGCCGATTTAATGTTCCCACCAAACTGCTCGCCGACGTAGCTCGCGACGGCGGCCATCACCGCCGCGCGGAACTTGGGGTCGGCGACCGCCTTCTCCATGACGTCGGCCACCGGGTTCCGGCTCGACGCCGTTGGCGGAGCGCCGGAGACGGCCACGGCGCCGCTGCCTCCCGACGCATGATAATTTTGCGGCGCCGGCGGCGGCAGCATGGCCAAGGGCATGATCAGCCGCGGCGCGTCGTGATCCGTGGCGTCCCTTAGCGATGATGACGGTGGTGCTGAGGTGGCCATGGCCGAGGCCATGGCGGCGGCGTAGGGCGTGAGCGCGTGGTTGTGGACGCCGTCGTAGGTGGAGATGAGGATGGAGGCGTCGTGGGCGCAGCGCTGCAGCTTCTTCCGGACGGGGCAGTCGGGCGCGCCCGTGCAGCGGTAGTAGGCGCGCGGGCACGGGTTCCCTTTCGCCACCTTCTGACCGTACTTGCGCCACTGGCACCCGTCGTTGATCTGAAAATAACACCCAAAAACAGTTACCTCCTCTCGCCATGGATGACCAACAAAGTGTTGAGAGGTGGCAGCAAGTTCGGCATGCCGGATGAACTCACTGTTGCTGCGCTGCACCTCGCCCTGAAGGAGACCCGGCCTGGTCTCGCCGGCGGCGCGTTCTTGCCTCCGCTAGCCTCGTGACGGCGCGCCGCCTCGGTGCTGGCGGAGTCGTCGGTGCCGTTGCCGCTGTCGCTTGTCCTCTGCCTCTTGGTGCCCGCTTCGGCGGCGCCGGAGCCGACTGGCTCGCCGTCGTCGTAGGAGCGCAGCCCAAGGGCCAGACCCAGACTGACGATGCTGGTATCGCTGGCCTGCGCCCGCGCCGTTGCGCAGGCCACCTCTCCACTCTCGCGCGAAGAAGATGCGCTGATCGCACTCATCTTTCCCAGGCAAAGAGAGAGAAATGGCGCGGCCGGTTCGTCACGACGCAGCTCATCTGTTGCCGTGTCACTCATCCGTCTCAAGTGCTCCTCCGCCCTTGCACCGATCCCCGGAGCTTGATTCTTGGAATGCAGATGTCCTGCCTGCAGTTCAGAAATTGACAAACTTTTTAATCATTGCTTGCTCAGTTATTCACGTACAGAATTAATTAACTGGAAGTAATAAGTTTCTTCATGCTCTCAGTTGTAAATAATGTCAATCTCACCCTAGCTGCACTCACACACCCATCTCATGTTTGCATATTTGCGAGTTATGAGTTCCAAAAATCTTAAAATGAAACTCCTAGCTGAATGTAGAAGCAATGCAACAAAAAATATACGATCACAAATGCTTTTGTTAATTTTCCCACTTTTGTTGGTGATAGATCAATTTGTATCACAATTACATCTAAGAAGCTTTTAAGAACTTTTGAAAACTCCCATGTAGTAAGAAAGTCAGCCCTGATATGATTTTAGTTCTCTTTAGAGAACACTAAATGAATAAGGGCTCCTTTGGAGCGCAGGAATTTCACAGGAGGAATCGTACAGGAATTTCACATGAAACAGTTCAATTTCACAGAAAAAACGCAGGAAAGGAAAAAATTTTCTCCAAACCAAACGCGCCCTAAGCTCTTCAAACATCCTGAGGAAAAAGAATTACCAGATACATGACATGGCAACATTACCTTCTCTGCGCCTCTCAATACCTCCTCAAAAGCAAGTGTCTTCAGCTCCATCAACAACTAATTAAGCACGTTTAATTTCCTTTTCTTCTACAAAGTACCCTACTACTTTCTGCATGTGCAGCCCTGCACGCTCTCTTGTCCCTGTATATATATAGATGAAATCGAGCCGTGTGGCACTAGTAGTACAGGAAAATGTCAAAAGCTGACCTAATCGGCTGCCGCTCCTAGTGGATTAAAGAATGAGGAGGAGGTGCAAAAACACGTACGGCAAGCCGACTGCGTTAAACCATCGATTAGTTTGTTTATCGCAGCGTTTATTGAAACGTGACATGCTTTGGTCATGGGTGATTTGACGCTTTCTCTTGCTGTCCGCCGCCGCACGCTTCGTATGTCCGTCCTCCTCGTGCACGTGCGTGCATGGTCTTTTTCAACTCGGTCCTGATCCGGCAATACTCCAGGTTGGTAAGAATTCTTCGCATGAGATGGGAACGAGGACCTACAGTATCTTTTTTTCAGTGCACGTTCGAAGAATTTTCAGTTCTCCTTGAAGAGTAATTGTAAATGTCTCCTGTTCGGCCATGATGGGGCAGACCAAATTTGGAATAATAAGATCTCAGGGTACGGGTATGGTTTTCCATTAGCACGAGGTTGAACCCTGCTCCAGTTTGACAGTTTTGCCATTCGTTTTGTTTTTTTGCTTGTTGAAAGTATTTCAAATGTTATGGTGACGACTGTTAAGTTTTCAGGTTTTCCCCCTAGCACAAGAATTTTTCACCGGTTCCTTTTGGCCCAACTGGCCAACAGCCGCCGGCTGCTGATACCTGTTTACACGTGTGCAGTACATTGCTTTGTTCTTGCGTGATGACCAAGTGCAGCATCGCTTTATTCTTGATGACGCATTTCGCAATTGACGTTCACGTGAAAAAGCGCTTTAATTATTGGCAGCAACTCATACTAATAAATAAACTTCGCTTTCATCTGCAGCTATTTGTGAAAAAGAACAGTCTCGATTCAGTCAGTGATAGAAAAGGCAGAGGTGTTAGCGTCAGGATAAGTTTCACGTCAGGATCGACTTGGATTCCATGACCGGAGACGGAAAAATTCAAGCTTTTTCGCGTCCAAGAAAACTCGAGGCCTTTTCGCGTCTAAATCTGACTTGTCCGGAGACGGAAAAATTCAAGCCTTTGCCAGGTTAAGTAAGCGCTGACGAACGGGAAAAGGATACGGTAGCAGCATACGATACGATGCTGCCATAGCAACCAGTATTTCCCTGTCCCCGTCAAACTTGGATTCGGCCGGGTTATATGCTCTGCAGGTCTTCATTCCGGTCAGGGTTAGTTTCGATTCTTGGTAAGCAACTCTGACTTGTCTCTTGTTGTCAAGAATCCGTGAATCTACATTTGTACTCCCTCCGTTCTTAAAATGATGTCTTTATTGACTTTTTGAGTTACGTTTGGCCGCTCGTCTTATTCAAAAAAGTTTAAAAATTATCAAATATTTTGTTATAATTTGTTTTATCATTAATGAAATTTGAAACATAACTTGTAATTTTACATATTTGAGCTAATATTTTGAATAAGACGAAAGGTCAAACGTAACTCAAAAAGTCAACGACGACATCAATTAAAAAACGGAGGGAGTAGTATGGGTACGGAATGGCCCTTTTTTCCAGAAAAGTTCTTCATAGGACTCAGAAGCTTCTTCGAGGAACAGGTGAAAAACAAGCTTGTAACTGTTTCATGCAAAATTATAAATGAAAGATTGACTCTTAAACAATATCTGAACCAGTGCACAATGAATTCAGTCTAGTTCTTTTGTAGAGGGGACTCAGGGGAGACCTCTATACATATCCCCTCTACTTGTGTTTCCCTCACAATATGTGGACATAAAATGTGTCTCCCTCATTTGTACCTACCTCCATATGTCTAATCAGTTGTTGCTATTATTTTTAGGAAAAATGTGTCAAAAGAAAATTAAACCGTGAGAAAGTTCAGTTCATATAGAGGATATGAACTCGATTCATGATGTCGTAAAAGGAACATATCACCACAAAAACTATTTTTCAGGTTCCAAACTAATTAATATTCACAGTTTTTCCCTCGCAAAAAAAATATTCACAGTTTTTTTGTATGCTTTTTCAGAAGCAAGATAAATGCAAAGATGTCCACAACGATTTATTTTTTCAGGCAGTGCCATTGCAGCAGCAAGAAGGGTTTTATGTACCGAGCCTGTCAGAAAATTAAGCAATTGTGATTATATGTTCCTTTTTTTGTTGTTTATTACTTAAGACACTAGTAACGCATGACTTTTGATCTTGTCGCTTTCCTTCTTAATATAATGAGGTGCAATTCTCTTCTATTTTTCAAGAAAAAAAACATGACTTTTGAGTTGTTATCCTTCTGTTGCTAAACATTTTTTAATCATTCTGTTGCTAAACATGATTACTCTGTTATCCTTTTGTTGCTAGGTTGATATGGAAGCCATGATGGATAAACCTGCATAAAAAGGCCAAGTTCCAAAGTCTCTTACTGAAGTTGCTTCAGCGGTTTAATTTGCCAACATCTATCAAAATATCTTCAAAATGTTGGCCTTGGGACAAAAGCTCTGTAGAGATGCATTCTGAGGTATGGTTTTGGCCAAGAACTTGATTGGATACGCAAGATACAAAACGAAACAGTTGTCTTCACTTGGCCTCGCAGAAAATGCAGCATGGCAAATTTTTGTGGCATATATGAAATGTCATAGAAACCACATGTGTTGTAGTGGGTTTTGCGCAGGACACCTTGATTAAACTGTGCTCCAACTTGACGGTGGCGGCTGCGTCCGGCACCCCGCGCCCTGCCTAGCACTAGCTGCCCTGCGTCGCCACCCAGCAGGCTCGCACTCTCTGCGCCTGCCATGCCAACATGCTTCGCCGACAGTGGCGTTGTGTTATCACCTGTCTTCACGTCGGCAAGGTTTGTGCTGGCGAAGAACGGTGGTGACGGGGAAGCAAAATTGACGGCGGCGCAGTTCAATCTCCTCACCTACGTCGGAAGGGAAGAAACTAAGGCGCGATACCGTTGAGCTCTAGGATAGTAGGACTTCATGGTAGAGCTTCTAGGCAGCACGTCGTCGGCGCTCGGTGGCGGTGCACGGTGGTTGAGCTCGGCGGCGTTGCATGGTGGTTGAACTGGGCATCGACACGGGAGCCACTCCCTCTGCCTTTTTTATAAGAGATTGAAATGTTTGAAATTTGTATCAAAATATAAGAGATTTCTATATATAGAACAAAGCTTTGAGGTTTGAGGGGATGGTTGGTGAATGGGTACGTTAAAGTAAAATGAGGGGTAAGTCCAAGTCATTAGCCACCCTTCATCAAAAAAACTAACAGCTCTTATGCACTTAATTGTCAGACTTGATCCAAAACTTAACATGGTCTGGCTTGAACCAATTGTAGTCAAGGGCACCCATCGTCATTTTACAAAGTTCTCTCATCTCAGTTCAAGGAAACTGTATTCTATTCGTGATAGTGTGTCATAGAAGATAGTGTGTCTCGGCTAAAATTGGGTTTGTTGGTGTGTTTCGACGAAACCATCATTTCTTAATGTGCCTCAAACAATTTTGCCTAAAAATAATGTATGAAAGACAAATTATCAATGTGAGATGGTGACAAGAGAAAGTCATACTACTTAGAATGTCCAATATAATGTTGACATATTATACTAAAACATTGCACCACGGAGGAAATGGAGGTATTTTATTAAGCAGGATGTTGTGGAAACAACATTAGCAAACTTATTGTCGACGGAGGGAGTTCTGCAACTGCAAAGAAGTGCTGCAAATAATCTATAGCGGTGGTCGTATTTTTTAATGCAGATGCAATCATTTTGTAGAAGTGCTTACTAATCTGTGAAGAAAAAATTAATAACAAATTTAAGACATTGATCGTACCAGTGTTTCATTCCTTGAATCAGACATATATTCAGATCAATACAAAATAAAATGACAATATTCTAAAAATTTATATACATACATTTGACCATAAATAAGAATGATACCAATAGATGAGCTAATAGAAAAATCACAGCGCAGCCCTTCTTCCCCAAACTCCCAATGTTCTGCCACCATTTCCTCTCCTCCTCTGGTTCCCCAAATCTCCCGATACTTTAATATGAAAAAGAAAATCCGCCAACACACAAGCACCCCTGTTGGACAACGGCAGCGTCGACCCCACCTTGATCAAACTGTGCTCCAACTCGACGGTGGCAGCTGCGTCCAGCACCCCTGCTGGCTTTGCTGCCTTGCCTCACTACCCAGCATTCCTTGTATCAGACTGACAATATTCTAAAAATCTATGTACATACATTTGACCATAGACAAGAATGATAGCAAGAGATGGCTACTAGAAAATCACACACACACACACACACACACACACACACACACACACACACACACACACACACACACACACACACACACACACACACACACACACACTTGTTTCAACCAAGTGTACTGCCCATCATCCCCACTTGCACGCGCAGATTTGGCACCTGCAGTTACGCCAAACAATCTTTTTCAGTAACTGACTGAAGACTGAAGTATAATGTATCTGCAGAAGGTGCCAAAGGTGTCGAGACCAGGAAGCATATATGTCCACGCACCGTAGCAGGAGCAACCCCTTCCTTCAGCCTGACAATATCGAGGGCGTCGTCACGGTGAAGCAGTGCAGGTTCCCTACAACAAAGCATATGGCCTTGATCCATACAAGAGACAACAAAATGTTTTTCTAGCACATGCTTTGCTTAGCAAGGCTTATCTGAGCCGTTCATCTTTTCGCGATGTCCCTATTGCTGCACATGTTTGTTCTTTTACCTATACAATCTTGTGTACTACCCACACACACACCCACGCGCGCGCACACACACATTGTCCCCCTTTCAATCACTCTGTGAGGCCCACCTCTAACACTAATTTGGACCTGTTTGGAACTGTTTCCACTAAATTTGGCTCCACTTCACATTTTTCTAGCCAAACACACTTCACAATATTCGTGGATGTGAGGCCCAAATCCATGAATTTATTATGAAATCTACTCTCTAGTCAGCCCGTGGCTCACTCTGATGAGCCCAGTGCTCTCGAGAGTCCAGCCATCCACGGAGACTTTCATTCAACCAAATGGACCAGTGCGGTGGCGGTGATGCGCGCGGCTTCTTCAAGGTTTTCGGCCCTAAAGACTTTCTTTCTTCGCCATCTTCTCTCCCTTTCCTTTAATAATCTATTTCTCGCAATTTCCTCGCCAAACAGACTGTTTTGTCAGACAAAATGTTTAGGGTTGTGAGTGGGCCTTGGGCTGTGTGCCCATGCATGTATTGTAGCTAGGGTTTGCCGCACACCTCCACTACCGGCTCCCCTATATATATATATATATATATATATATATATATAGATGCACTATATAACTCCCTGGCTGTGAAATAATATTTCACACCCCAGCCAGCCCGACCTGCCACGTCAACCACCAGGGAAAAAAGCCCACCTCCACACCCTCCACTGAACCGGTAAAAACCTATTAAAAAAAAACCAAACCAAGGCGTCCATTTGGAAGGTATTAATTGACAGTTAAAGCTTTTCCAAATTGTGCTTTGATGAAACGTTTATATTTAGCCTGGACGGAGGTGTTTTCCAATTGCTCATTCCCTTCCTGGCGTGGAGGTGCTGCTGCTTCGTCCCGGACAGCAGCTGCAGTTGCTTCGTCCCCGATGCCGGCGGCATCTGGTTCGTCACCTAGAAGGTACAGGTTCATTACTTTACCCCGTCTGCTGTAGCTTGCCCCTGACGGGATTTTGAATTTTTCTTTTCCATGCCGTGGTCAAGCAGGCGCCATGCAGATTGCAACCAAGCCAGATGTCTCTAATCTAATCATTTTTTTTGGCAGATCAAAAACCCATTTATTCTTGCGTATGGATTAGGGGTCTACAGCTGCAAGGTACGCATGTCTTGCCCATCCATGTTTTTGTGCCCTGTTGTTGTTCGTTGTTTTGCTTCTTACACTGGAACAAATAAATCCTGAATTTCTGTTTTTTCTCTGTGTAGGACGTCGCAAGTTTCTAATCATGGCATCATTTTCCTTTTGATTTACTACCTTACGATCGATAGAGGGATTTGCCTGGTTGACAGGGCCAGAGAACCCCTAGCTGCTTATAATTGCTAGCACAAATCAGAGGCGTGTGATTCATATCTGCCAACCCCCTGATGTATTTGTTCCCAATCAAACCTCATCTATTTTAGTTTCCCGATCTAATTCTCCTTTCTTTTTGGTTGCAGATCCTAAAACATTCTGTTCTTCCCTAGAAGACGGATTTGGGCACCACGCTAGAAGAACTTCACTGCCTAGGGATCGCGGATGACATGGGATCCTAATCAGTGAGGCTCGAGTCATCGTCCCTGGCATCTTGTGCTACGCGGCCACTAATCGAATTGAAAGGAATGGAGGAGTACAAGCTTCATGAATCATGATCTGCGCGAGTAAGGTACTTATCTTCTGTGTTTTGATAAACTGTTTCGGCAGCATATTTTACTTTCGTTTGAGACTGGAACAAATAGATCACAGAACATTATGAGCTGAGTTGTAGAATCTGTTGATGTGCAGGTAGATGATGCAGAGAGGCCCAAGAAGTCCAAACTGATTGTCCAGCGTACTCAGAATTAGATGCTACTTCTAGATAAAATCTATTATGCACTGTAATTTCCATTCAAATAGACTAGTTGCTCAAGTGCCTCGATAGTATGTCTTCTCAGCAATCAAGCAATGTCCTAACAGGAGAGAAACCATCTTTGATATAGTTTATGACACGTATTTGCTTGTTCTTGCGATCTCACTGTGTAACATTTTATGATCTGAGCAATGAAGCATATTATACTCTGGTGTCGCTGTGGGAGTAAATACAGGTCGAAACCAATGGAACGTTGATTGGAAAGGAAGGGAGATCTCGGACTAACTAGAAGAGAGAAAACTTGAATGATACGAGGAGATGGTGGATAAGAGGGTTGAATGCTCTGGATCCTCCATGAAAAATACTAGTGTATCAAAGTAGTTTGTCTTCTTGGTAATTAATAAAGTTTTTTTTGCTTAGAAAAATTAATCCATGTAGGAGTACAATTTACAACTGCCATATATTTATCTTTGTGATATCACTAGGTAACATTTTATGAGCACACACGATAGGGGACTAATTTTGAACTGAATGTATTCCAGCTATAAATGCTTAAAAATATTCGCCATCTGAATAATTCATCATATTGGCCAGGCAGTACACATGAATTTAGCTCGGTGACCACGTTCTTATTTCTTGGTTAACCACAGTCTCATGAAGATTTTGTGATCACACTTTGGTTGTTTTTGCGATTCCATTGGTAAGCATTTATGATCATAACTTATACGGATTGGTTTAACTTTGAGGTACCATCTTTGGATATTTCATTAACCCTATATTTATGCTGAATAATTCATCGTATTGGGCACACATGTATTTATTAGCTCGCGACAACGATCCTATGTCTTGTTAACCACAAATTCTCGCAAAGATTTTACGATCACACTTCAATTGTTTTTGCAATTCCATTAGTAAGGATTTACGATCTTAACTTATATGGATTGGTTTAACACTTCACTCATGATATTTTGACATGTATTTAGCTATGTGATCTTGATCTTATGTCTTGGTTAACCACAAATGTCTCGTGAAGATTTTACTATCACACTTTGGTTGTTTTTGCAATTCCATTGGTAAGCATTTACAATCATAACTTAGACGGATTGGTTTAACTCTTCGGTCACCATCTTTGGATATTTTGATTAACCCTATTATTTATGCTGAATAATTTCTCATATTGGGCACGCATGTATTTAGCTTGATGACAACGATCTTATGTCTTGGTTCAGCCACAAAGTTTCGCAAAGTTTTTTATTGCAACTAATGAAGGTTGGATTCAAACAGAATCTCCTTCGCAGAAAAAAAGGATCAAACAGAACCTTGTATGACTATAAACATGTTCCAATATATATGATGAAAAACGCTGATGGTACTTTTGTAATGTTCTTTCTGAGAGCATTTTTTTAGTGACATCAAATAGGTACAATGATATGTTAATCCCTTTGACTATTCCACACCTCATCCTTGAACATTTTATGATTACACATTGTATGTTTTTGAGAAATATGGTTAACTCCATGATGATTTGGAGACCCAAACAAAATGGCCTAATTCCACCATAAGGAACCTAACCAAATGAGCTACGCATAATTCACATTTCTGAACAAGATTTTTGTCATACACCTTATTTTGTTTTTGTGATCTCCCCAGTTTCCACGTTATGATCACTACTAAATGAAGTACTGTTCAAAAATCCTTGATAAAAAATAATATCGAAACAATTTAAAAGATCTTGGATATTGATCGACCACCAACATATGGAGTATTAATCTATATCTCAGTATTCATCTATTTTTATTATTGCAGTACCCCACATGTACCAATTTTATCATTGATCTATATTTATCTATACACTTGTTCAACCAAGTTTTTGTGGTCACATGTTTATAATTTTTTTATCAACGAGTTAACAATTTATGATCAAAACTAGTGATAAAATCGAACTCAAATGTGCTACAACTATAAAGTGACTGCAACTATTTTTTCTTTTCCAAGTTTCTCACCTGGATGTTCAACAAATTATGATTGGACGACCGATTCTCCGGGTTCAATATAAAACAAGTGGATTTATTTGGATCCTACAACAAATCATTTTTTTAAATCAATCCAAGGGCTAGTCTCGCCCCCATGTAATTGAAATGCTGGTATTATCCTAGTCACTTTTTAACCATAAAAAACTATTTAGACAAACCATAACTATTTTACAATTGCTGATGATTTCTTTATTATCAAAGGCTGTGACCATAAAACTAATAATATTTTATAGTCACATGAAATGTTTTTATGACCAAACTGCAAAGGCGACAAGAAAAACTTCAGATCTCTGAAAACTACCGATTCTCATAAAACATAGAGTTACGTGGCATCTCTTGGAGTTATTAGCAGGGCATCCTATTACGATTTTGCGATCATACAATATGTTTTTGCGGCCAGAAGAATGGCATGCTTAACCAGCTATGCAAAAAGAAGTAAACTAAGGGCAGGTACAAAGGTGTTGTCTCATAGGCGGCCTCATAATCATAAGACGATTTATGAGACCACATATACAATAGATGATTGTTTTAGTTGTCTCAAAGAAGTACTATACTTCCTTTATTTGTGGAAGAAAAAAAGGAATATTTATGAGTTGCATGGCAACTACAACTCCTACAATGGTGTGAAAGCCGTCTCATGCTTCTAAATTTCAGCGTATGAGGTGGTTGCCTCGCGAAACAACCGCTTCTTTCTCTCACCTCCCTCTCTCTCTTCCATATCATCAAAAATTCTATATAGTAACGTATGAGACGGGCTATGAGACTGCCTACGTGTAGCATTGTACCTGCACTAATGGTGTCATCTGGTCATAACAGGTAGAGAAATCCCAATTGCGTTTGAAGTTTTTATGATTCGAACTAGCAGGTTTTTATTATCAAAGTTATGTGATCATAAAAATATATTTACTTTTGTGGTTACTGATTGAAAAATTAGATGGGCATCTTATATGAATTTTGTGGTTTCGGATTGATGGATCATTTTTTTTAATTTTTGCAATTAGGCTCACTCTTTTTACGTTCACAAATGTACCTCTTACTTCAAGGTTCTAAAATTTACCTCATCAAAAGCCTTTTGTGTTTTTAAACTCACAAGGTCGTAAAATTGACTCCAACTACTTTTGTATGTTTTATGATCAGATGTGCCGGCAATTTAGAGTACCAAATTTTCTTTAACGCAACTATAAATATTTACGTTAATGCACAGGTCGCCATCACAAAAAAAAAAGGAGTTCCAAAGATATTTTTGACCCGAAGTTCCATAAATATTTTAACCTTCCATAGCAAGTAACAACGATCCTACCTGAACTATTTGCGGCTGGGCATTCCAAATATTTTAATGCCTTCCAAATTTGAATCAATACGTGCCCCAATCTGCTCCTACATCTGACAGCCTAGCAGCATTAAAAAAAGGAATAAAAGCAATGGTGAACCAAACCGGGTGCAAAAGAGAAAAAACGCTGGTTTTTTCTGGACGCAGCACCAGGGAAGGCGGGTCCAGTTTGCTCATGCGGTGTGGTGGTGCAGCCAGGCTGGTCGGGGTGTGATATAATATTTCACACCCAGGGAGTGAATTAGCGCTGCCCTATATATATATATATATATATATATATATATATATATATATATATACGACCGCGCTAATTGGCGCGCTGCGCGCTCGCGCCTTATTCGGCGCGCCGACCAGTCTGCCACGCGGCGGGCGCGCAGCGCCCCGGGCGGGGGCCCGCGCATCTCGCAGCCACCATTCTCATTGGCCCGCGCCGCACCCCGCGGTCCCCGCGTGGAACGCTCCGCGCCCAGGCGGGCCCGCGCCGCTCTCAGCCATGTGGTGCTCGCTTTCTCATTGGCACGTTCCTCTATTGTATATCGTTTTCCTTCGAGCTGTATATCGACCGAAAGGTGTCGATTGTACATCTATGAAGCCTTAGTGGTATTGGGGTGACAACGCAACAAATGTATTATATAGTACTGTTTAAACTAGTATATTGTACCAAGAAACTGCTTTCGGGACCATCAACCGTTCCGTTCCAACCGCCGCATCTCAAAAAGTACTACGCAAAACAAAATAATCCACGCGTGCTAGCAATATAATACTAGAAACGACATAAATCCACGCGTGCTAGCAATATATACTACTCTGTTTGTGTGGTACCGACGGGGGGTAACCCCGTATACAACCTAAACTCTCGCTATATAATACTGCCCAACCGTGTGCAAGGGTCAGGTGGAAGTTTGTGTGGTGCGGACGGGGGTAACCCCGTATACCACCTAAACTGTCGCTATATAATACCCCCTTGTTACACTATATGACGGGTATACAACCTAAAGGCTCGCTATATATGATACATGATACATGACGGGTAGTATGTAGTAGACATCAAAGTAGTATATTGGACTTACAATAATATATGAATGTACTTGCTTCAACTCGTATCACTGAGGGGGGACACTAATGTGCCTCAGTTTAGCAAATTCGAGGGCATTACACTCCTCCTTTAGGCGAACCCAAATCGGCTGGCGAACATTATTTTCAACAACCGGAAATTCTATGCTATGATAATTTTCTTCATTCATATCAATTCCCAATGTCGAGATGTTGTCGAAGTCCGCCAAGTAAACATGCCCTCCCTTTATATTCTTGTATGTTGGAGGCACCTATGATGAAACAGTCCAGTTAGAAGCAAATGAATTATAAAGTTTTAAAGTATGGGAGATACAATAGTTACCTTGTAGAAGAAGGGGTAGTTCAGGCCAACAAATAGGGACTCGCCATCCTCAAATCCCAATTGATCTGATACCCATTCACCGTTTTTCAAGTCATAAACCTTTATTTGGACGCGGAAAGGCCAAAAGAAATCACATTGTTTGTTGTGAATTACTCTAGGGCCGAAGGGGTAGTCAGTAGTCGACCCATGAACACATACGAGAACCAAGCAGCCGGTATGCTGAGCAAGATAGAACCCGGCTCTAGGTTCTTTATTATCGGCTACATCAATTGGCCCCGCCTTCTTCGTTGCAAGCAGTTCCGGTGTGTTGATGTTCCAGTGGAAGAGGTCCCCGTATCCGTCAACAGCAACCACACGCTCATGGTTGAAGACCGTAACATCCATAAAGTCTTGTTTTGGTCCAACAAGCGGCTGCGATTTCAGCTCTGTCCAGGAATTGCTTCCTTCAGAGGTGAAAGCCAATGGTCCGCCCCCGAAAATGGCCACAGCCATGAACCCTCCTTCTTCGTCTGGCGTGTGGCAAAGCATGACACGTTGTAGGGTGTACCCGTGTATTCCGACATAAACAGTCATGTTCCATCGCCACAAGGGATAATCATCACCGTGAATACCTTAGATCAACTCAATAATATGAGAGCGGAAAATGATCACTAAAAAAGGGACAACTATTCAAATCAATATACCACCAATCCTATGACAGTTATACTACTTGCCAGGTAATGCCGATATTGTAACATAAACTACCCCCAATTTACCTGAGAGGGTATGAATGGATGGCAGAGGCCGTCTTTCGGCAGTACATGGCTTGACCAGAGCCATGTGCAACTGTGCATCCTTCGTCTCCATCTCGACCAGCCAATCGTCCTTCCCGCCGAGCCAGTCGCCGACACTCTGGCACCTATACGACATACCCGTCGACATGTCATGTAGGCCAAATGATCCCTCGCTCTGCTGTACATCGTACTCAATATCATTATCGTCTTCTGGGGGCCGAGACGTCAGCAGGATCGGTGAAAAAGCGGGTAGGCTATTTGTTTCGCGGCAATTCTTGAGTGTATCCTTTGAAGTCGAGGCAAAACGGAGGACCCCTTCGGCATCAAGGCGTTCGATGATGTGGGCGACCATCTCGGACGGAAGGTCCAAGAATTGGCAAGTGGAGATCTTCGCTCGCTTCGATTCCATTGTACACGACGGCGAGAATGGAGATTAGAGCGGCAACAATCAGGGACGCGGTAAGAGAACCCGTTTCCTAAACAATGGAGTATATAGGGAAGAAAACATGTTTGGGTTGAAGGCATCTGTTCAAGTTCGCGGTAGTTGAAACGGCGCCTCTTCAAGTTCGCCGTAGTTCAAACGGCGCCTGGAAGGGGAAACACTTCGTATACCGCATTCACACGCACTTCGTATACCGCATACTTCGTCGCAAGGTCGAAAACGGTACAGCCCGCGATCGTATCGAGTCTTGGTGTTGATGTCGTACGAGAACCTTGACGAGGTAGTATAACGTCAGTATTATATCTGAAATGTCATGTGCGTATATGATGCGACGGCAATATATATATATAAGGTCGGCAAGTGGATCCGGTGGGGGACAGACAGCGTTAGCGACAAAAATGTCCTGGTTGAGCAAAACGAGTGGACGGGGAGAGGAGGTGGGGGCGGGGGATGACGTCCTGGCGATGATTCAACTCGAGCAGGAGCCTCTACCCAATGGAGATCTGGTAGATCGGTTCATCCGAGAAGGGCTAGAAGCACCGGCAGATCTGGGCACCTCTGCTGACCTCGTTGCCTTCTGGAGGTATCGAGAGCTGTGCGTCGCTCATGGTCAAGATCCAGACATGAGCGCTGATATTAAGTCGTTCGATGCCCGTCTGGGCGAGGTACGACCGAATCTCCGACCCGCGTCTCTAGATTCGTCAAAAATTTCAATTTTTACTTGCAAATCTCAAGCATTTTCGTTTTGAAGGACGTTATCGGCGATGGTGAGCAGGAGGAGGTGACCAGCAAGGCCACTGGAGTGGATGAACTGCAGCTTGGAGGAGGGGAGTCTGCTGCAGTAGAGGAAGCCATGGTAGAGATGCTGAAACCGGCATTGGTGAATACCATTACTTGCGCGCTCACGATTGTTTCCCATTACTTGCAGATTGAGGGAGATGCTGTATCTGGACAGCTGCCTGGATGGGAGGAACTGCCATCTAGTGATGACATGGTACGGATACTCAACCCAGACTTGGCAAATACGATCACATGCATTACTTTGACATCAATGCGTGGACTGATTGACCATTACTTGATTTGTGCAGCTTGAGGATGAGGATGTATCTGAACTCCCGCCCACAACTGAGTACTATGACTCTGATGACTTCAGTGAGTGGGATTCTGATGCGTGGGCTTATCCGGGAATGGATGCTGAGGCAGAAGATTCGGACGGAGCTGAGGCCAACGAAGCGGGTGTAGATGAAGATGTGGGTGTAGCCGTTGCTGCAGACGGAGATGTGAGTGCAGCCGTCGATGGTGATGAAGAAGAAGCACAAGAAGACGTTCAAGTCATTTTTGTACAGGATTCAGAATCTAGCAGCGAGGAAGATGAAGAAAACGTGTGGCCGCATGTTCCTGTTCCTGAATACCATCCACCGCAGCCAGTGGCACGCAGGCTAACTTACCAATGTAATATCTGTGGAATGGTAGGTGCGCACAACAGAGCATTGTGCCCACGAGCTCAGGAATAGTCTCTTGTCGTATCAGGCGCACAAATGTATTCCTCGCGCAGTCTGTAGTAGTATGTGGACTGGGGAAGTAGCGTATTCCATTTGTAGTATGTCTATTTGGGAACAAGTGCATGATGAGAATATGTGAACTGGCTCATATTTTGTGTTCAATTCAATAGTGTATCACCGCTTGAGACGAAGTGCATCACGAGCTTGCTTGATGACAATATGTGAAATGCATTGGTTCGATGTGAGTTGTATACAGAGCATTATACAGGATTATACAACTGCAAATACAATAGGCGCAGATAAACAATATTGGTTCGATGTGAGTTGTATACAGAGCATTATGGAGGATTATACAACTGCAAATACAATAGGCGCAGATAAACAATATTGGTTCTCTGTGAGTTGTATACAGATCGTTGCACAGGAGTACACCAAATAGTCGCAGCTAAACTTTGGTGCGATGTGAGTTTTATACGAAGCATTTTAAGAGAGTATAGGAATGTAAATACTAGAGGCGCGGCCAATCAATGTAATGCGAAATACTAGGACTCGTAGAAACATATAAGCAGATAACTTGGTTTGGTGAATCAATCAGTGTAATGCGAAATACTAGGACTGGTGCGAATCAACAAGGGTGTTTCAAATGGCAGATAACATGGTTTGGTGATCCAACAAAAAAAATTACGCAGCGTTTGAGTATATCTCTCGCAATAATAAGTGCACAGCTAGTAAATCACACGGACAACAATCTACTCGTCTTCTGAGAACATAGGCTCCTCGTCCCCTCCGGTGTCTTCGGCTTCACTGTAGTCCAGAGTGCGGCATTGGCTGGGCTCCTGAAGCTTGGCTTTCTTGGCACCACTGCCAGGTGGACGGCCTCTCTTCCTCTTCACTGTGTACAAAATACATCAAGTAATGCATATACGTTAAGAGGTTGACAGGGAACAGAACAACGAACGGAACGAGACAACAGGGAGAAAAATACCGGGGTTTTTGGCACGCGCGACACGTTCAGCATTCTTCGGGTCATAAGGGCAAGATTTAGAGTTGTGGCCCTCTTTCAACCCACAGGTTTTACATCGACGGGTGCACATCTTGGGGCCTTGTGCGCCCAATTGAACTACAACACCAACAGGTACAGAGCCACCTTTGTGCCTCGAACGTGGGGGAGCTTGGGAGCTGATACGAACTAAAAAGGCGTAGTATATGAGCTGAGCAGATGACTATAGGAGACAATGTTATATGAAAGAAGTAGCGTCTGTATATCAGTGCCAACCTGATCCTGCGTGACCGACTGAGGGTGGGGGCTGTGCATTGAGGCGTGCAGACGAAGCACATGTCCTGCAAACTCCTGGGTGTGGTAGCACTGCTGCTAGAAGACAATGAGGCCGATTGAAGATGTGTAGTATATAAGCTCTGAAAAAGGAGTTTACGATGCAGTTGTATGCGAAGGCAATCAGTTGTGTATATCAGTACAAACCTGATGTTGCGTGGCCATTGTTGAGTGAAGACCCTCCGGTTGTAAGCTGGGCCACTAGTTCGTCAATTGATACGTTGAGAGCGCTGACGTGCTCAGGGACATCAAACAAGTTTTGACCTAAAAGAAACAGGATTAATATGCCGTATGCAAATTGCCTTGTTTCCGTTCAAAGTATGGTAAGTGCATGTCCGCACCTGACTCGTTGGGGTTACCCTGGTCGATGACAATCTGGCCATCTCGTAGTGCTTGATGAAACTCATCAAAATATTTCATGACCTTAATTGTGCCCGTCTCAATTCCAGGTTGGTCAAATTCATTATTTAGAAGCTTTTTTATCCATGGATATTCGCTACTAACCTGCCCACTATTATTGTCCTGAGCAGCTCCTCCATCAGAAACATCAGAACCCACATGATGCCCAGAAAACACATCATGCCCTACATCGAGCACGTCTTTGATACAATTGTCATCACGATCCGGTATTATATCTACAGAAACCCATGACACAATTAGTGTATGGGCAATAGAAACATAATGAACAAAAGCAAACAGACGTACAGCCAAGCAACAATATCCAGTGCATACTCAGAAGGCGACAGAAGTACAGAACAAACAAATAAAAGTACATATCCACGTCATATACTCTCCAGTGTGATGAAGCGTACTACTACTACTATAAGTTCTCCCGGCCTACAATATACAACTGCGTAATAAAGGTAACCGACTAACCAGTGCGTTCAGACTCGGAGCCATCGCGAACTTCAATAACATTGGAACGCTTCTTCCTAGCGTTCCGAGGGATAACAAGAGGAGAATCAACGGCAAAATCGACAGTTTCATCAGTGGGAAGGCCACGACTCGCCTCAGCTACAGAGTCAAGTTTCTCAACTACTTCGGCTACGCCTGGAGGATTTACTTCGTGTGGCGTGACGTCTCCACCAGCTTGTGGTACTGGCAAAAATATAGAATACGACTCGTTTAGAAGACATAGAAGATGAATGTAATTTCCACAAGTAAGCTTTAAGAAGCATCAGAAATAAGGCAAGGAAAATCTACGAAGAATACCTGTCTCGCCACACTTTACACCAGCAGTTGCATCCTCGACCATTTCACAAGCAGCATCCTCTATAGAAGCCACGGCCACATCACTCCCCTTGTCAATGATTGGCTCGGCAAGCTGGGAGGTCGAGTCCACGGGGGGTACAGGAACATCATCGTGTGCCGCTGAAAAATGGTAGCGAGCCAAAGTTCAGTTTACGGTTGCATATACAACATGGCAGTCACACATAAACAACAGAAAGTGGAAAGATCGAAACTTACCACTATCAATGACGGGTCCCTTGATTGCCGGATTGGACACCACAGCCACGTCACTAACCATAGCAATTGTTTCCTCAGGAAGGTGGGAGGGGCAGGGCACAGGTTGTGGCGCTGAAAATGCAAATGAAGCAAGATTCAGGGTACTGAATGATATAAAATCCACCACAGGTACATATACGAACCACAAAATCTAAAACCATAACTTACCACTATCATCGATTTTTACATCCTCCTGCACCACAGCACCTTCCTCACGCTCAGTGATTTGTCCAGCAAAAGAACTCTCCAAGTTACCAGCATCATGTTCATCAGCGACAAGCTGCTGAGGGGCGGTGTCGATTGGGGCAGAAGATACATGTGCAGCTTCAGATGTCACCGCCTCACCGCTAACGTGATCCTCAGCGATATCCTGCTCACAAGCTGGTGCCATTGGATCAGATACTTCAGGAGCAAGGGCACAAGCAACAGATCCTGGAATTGACGTATCGTGATCTTCAGCGCTGTCCTGCTCACGAGCTGGGGCCATCGGATCAGATACTTCAGGAGCAAGGGCACCAGCAACAGATCCTGGAATTGACGCAGAAGTGTAAGTCCCATCGCCGCTATCAGCCTCCTCCGCCAAGTTGTCCGGGTTGTCATCAGACTCTGAAGGAGATAACAGAAACATTAGTCATTCACGCTTCATATACAACACACAAATCTAGACTAGGAGAGGAATACCATATGCATACCTTGGTCATTCACGTCCAGTGAGAGTCGATGCATCACTTCATCAACATCATCAGTCGAAAAGGGCGCAGCAGAGGGAGGAGAATGCTCCTGAGAAGGAACCGGAGAAGCATGAGCCTGACGCTGCTGATTCTGAACAATATTGCCAAGCTTCACTGCAATTTCCATGTGCTTCTTCAGGATCCTTCTTTGAGCAGCAGCAATCTTAACGGTCTGGTCCAGCACTTCAGCGTCAAACTGTTGAAGCGCCTCTTCTGCCGCCTCTCGTGCAGATGTACTGAGATCAACCAACTTGGATGAAAGAATCTCACGCAGACGAGGGAGACGGAAAGAACTTTGGCCATCATCAGGAGCGTCGGCCAAGTCCTCGGCATCACCTTCATCTCCTACTAAATAGTAGATGGTGGAAGAACGATCCTTCACCTCGAGTTTCAAGAAAGAAACCCGGCCATTCCTGTCAACAGACCTCGCATCCTTGACAATCTCCTTAACCATATCTTTTTTAAAATATGCAGACCGAGGGAATTGATACGGATCGACACAAGTGATTGGATGGTTGAGATTGTCCAGAAAGAACAGCTGTCCAACGAAAAATAATGGCATCAGTAAAATAATTGGTTTCATAACTAATGCATAAATGAGTGGACGCAACAAAGTAGCACCATATACAACTAATCAATGTGCCAAATACTATAATCAAAATCAGTGCAACCAAATAAAGCAAATTCATGCCCAACACTCTAACAAGCTGGATCAAATACTGCAAATTCACGTGGAATGAAAGTTGAACTATTTCTAAGCAATGAACAGGATACTATGATGCCAAAAACTATGATAATGATTTGCAAAAAATAATGTATACCGTGCCATGACATAGCATATACTACTGATACCAAAAACATAGCGATACACCACTGATACAAGGCAAACGGAAGTAGAGCAAGAAATCAATCGGCTACGGAAGTAGAGCAACAAAAACACTTACAAGCAAGAAAATAGCGCATCCTCCAACAGATGGATTGCCAGCGCTAGAATTCTGCCAGGCAACTATACTATCCTGCAGTTCCTTGAAAACAGCTTTGCAAACGTTTCTACTCCCAAGAGACTCCCAATCCAGAGAGAAACAGATATCTTCCTTCCCAACATGAAACTTTGGCTGACAAAATAGGAGCCTAGCTGACAGAATCATAAAGAAACACCTTATAGTGATGTCACCCTGCCCACCCTTCCTAATGAGTTGCTGAAGCATCTTGACCTCAATCTGACTTTTTGGGCCAACACCAAAAAATCGCTTCATCTTGGCCAGCTCCTGATCCTGTCTCTTCACATCATAGACCTTCAGATCAGATCCACCGCAAGGAATCCCAAAAGCATGGTGTAGGTCCCTAGGCCTCATGTACATCTTGCGTTCACGATCAAGAGGGATGGACATATCCTTCGGATCAATACGATCCATCAGCCAGTAAAGACACTCGCGGCTCTCAAGCGCATCAATACGAATCTTCATCAAATCTCTCCAGCCAAGCGATGCAATTTTTTCTTCCTGCTCCGGCGAAAGCATTCTGATTGTGTCAACAATATTGCCCGGGTGGCACCGAACATTAGGCTTCCCAGTACGTTCAACAGCCACCTCCTCTAGATCTTCAGCAACATCTTCATCAGACTCTGTGGAATCCTGCATAGAGCCAAAAATACATGATTAACTGTTCCTTCAATCAATTCATCAAGACATACTTTTTAAATAGTACACTCCACAATATCGTGTCATATACATAGATTTTACAAAGCACAGATACAGATACAACCATATCTAGCAACAAAGTAAGGATTATTCATTAAAATCAACAGTATACAACTCGATCATAGGGTATAAACAATCAAATGAAGTACAGAAACAGGTCCAGTATACAATGCGAATGCCTATAGTGTACAACAATAGTGTCTTTGAGTAAAAAACCAAAACATCAAGTACAGAAATCCATCAAAATCAAGATGCGGTGCATCAACAAACATTAAGTGCAGAATAAAAATGCGCCGGCAATTTAATATACTACATGAACAATCAGCATATAAACATTGAGATATACTACTATTCTACATATCATGTAAGACGCAGGACGAGCAGCTACTTACATCATCGGGAGGCGATGTACTCCTCTGGGCAGAAGTTCTGGTCACCCGCTTCGCAGGGGGGTCGTCGGCGAAAGAAACGGCCTTTCGTTTGGTGCCCAATTGCCTCGGATGCCCCCTTTCCTTTGTTGCCAGCTGCCTCAGGTGCCCCCCTTCCTTTGTTGCCAGCTGCCTCGGATGCCCCCTTTCCTTTGTTGCCAGCTGCTTCGAGGGCGCCCTTTCCTTTCTGCCCGGTACCTTCCGCCGGGCATTGTCCTTTGTCGCCAGTTGTTTCGGAGGAGCCCTGGCGCCGAGTTGGTTCGGAGGAGCCTCGGTGCCAAGTTGCGACCGCGGCGCAGTCGCATTGCCGGAAGACTCCGAACCTGCCCGCTTCCTCCTCGTGGCCAGTTGCTTCCGCGACATCCTTTGCCCGGCGCCTGCATCGGCCTGCGAAGCCTCACGCTGACCATCTGAAGAGCCATGGCTCACGTCTGCATCGGCACAATCCTCTTGAGAAAGAGGCTGCGATTGAACAACCCCCGCCAGCTGAGAATCAGTTATTGCCTCCTCCTCCGGGTCTCCACGCCCGACATGAAGAACCATAGCTTCATGTTTGTTGGCGAATATCAGTTTCGACGTCCCATCAGGGACATAGTCGACCCGCTGCAATTTCTGCAAGAGAAAAAGGAACAATCAGTCAATGCTACAAATTTCTCTCAAAAATAACAAATAAATCAGCAACCTTTAGTTAAGATTAAATCTTTAATCATAACCGAGAGGACAAGGGAAACCAACATGACAAGGAGTAGATCTGGTCATACAAAAGTACGAAAAAAGAAACTTTGATGGGAAATCGACCAAAATCGACAAAGTTAAGAGGACCCCATATACAAACAAGATGCGGTGCATCTACAATAAAGAGCCGCCATTTTAATATACTACGTCAACAAGAAGAATATAAACAACCGCATATACTACAACTATAGAGATCATGTACCATTTACATCAGATCTTTATGATTAAATGAGGGAAACCAACATGAAAAAGGGGTCGATCTGGTCACACAAGCGCGGGAAAATAGGAACTTTGATGGAAAACAGAGGAAAAAATTATAATATAAAAGGGAGAACCTAAACCCTAACAACGGAAAGTCGAAATAAATAGAGGAAACCCTAGGCCGACTCAAGATTCAGGGGGAAAACACTGAAAGTCGGAACGGAAGTCGTAAAAGAAGAAAAATTTATGTGTAGTGAATAGATCTGGCCCCGCTTGCAAGCAGAAATCTTGAAAAGATTACATCGAACTTGGGAACAACAGCAAAAACTGGAAACCGAAGAAAGATTCAATCATCAATACAAGATCCGGAGACGGATCAACACAAAGAGAACAGACAAAGGATTAAACAGGAGGGATTGATGAGAAAAAAAGGAAAAAAAGCCAAAGAAATAGCACAGACCTTCGAGGGGCCGGATGAATCAGCCATGGTGCGTGGCACAGTCGCTCAGAAACCCATCCGAAGAGGGAGGAAGCGAAGCAGACGAGGCGGGAGCCGGAGTCGAGAGGCCGTACCCCGGCGGGATTCGGCGAGTCGGTGTCGGCGGAGGAGGAGCGGAGAGAGCGAGTGGAGTGGGAGAAGACGAAAAGGTAGCGACAAAAATGCGGCAAGGCCGGTCGTGCGTTCTTAATCCCCCGAAAAAGGAAACGGCGGTTCCCTAGCCTTCGGGCACCCGCGGTCCTACACACTGACATACGGGCCCCGGGTGCACAATTCAGTGAATGGGCTAAAGAAAAGGATGGCCGTGCCCGGAAAAAGGATGGGCCCGCAACTGCTTTGGGACCAACGACCGTTCCGTCCAGACCGCCGCGTCTCAAAAAGTACGTGAAGAACTAAAAAATCCTAGCGTCCTATAATTCTGTTTCTAGAGCAATATACTACTCTGACCCGATTGTACCTCAGTACTATCAAAATAATACCGTCGCACCTAATACGACCAATCGGTCGTTTATGTAAAATCGACTATATTTTGGCGGAACACGTGCTTCATTAAAAAAGTCGACCTGAATGAGAAACCGAAGCGAATGGGCAGTCGTGTTCCGCGCGGAGCACCAAGCGGGCCCGCGCGGGGCAGACTGGTCGGTAGGCCTAACATACTACCTATCCTATCTCTATATAATACGACCGAACCTTGTGCAAAGGGTCAGGGGGGAGGTTGGTGTGGTTCGGACGGAGGACAGATCCGTATACTACCTAGCCTCTCCCTGTATAACAACACCGAACCGTGTGCAAGGGTCAGGGGGGAGGTTTCTGTGGTGGGGACGGAGTACAGATCCGTATACTACCAACTTTTTCCCGATATAATACCCACCAAACGTGTGCAAGGGTCACGGGGGAGGGTTCTGTGGTGCGGACACCGAATCAATCAGTATACTACCTAACCTCTCGCTATAAAATACCCACGAACCGTGTGCAAGGGTCGGGGGGGGGGGGGGGGGGGAGGTTTGTGTGGTGGGGACGGAGAAAAGATTCGTATACTACCTTAACTCTCGCTATATAATACCCACGAACCGTGTCCAAGGGTCAGGGGGGAGGTTTCTGTGGTGGGGACGGAGTATAGATTCGTATACTACCTAACATCTCGCTATATAATACCCACGAACCGTGTGCAAGGGTCAGGGGGGGGGGGGGAGGTTTGTGTGGTGGGGACGGAGTATAGATCCGTATACTACCTAACTTCTCGCTATATAATACGACCGAACCTTGTGCAAAGGGTCAGGGGGGAGGTTGGTGTGGTTCGGACGGAGGACAGATTCGTATACTACCTAGCCTCTCCCTGTATAACAACACCGAACCATGTGCAAGGGTCAGGGGGGGAGGTTTCTGTGGTGGGGACGGAGTACAGATCCGTATACTACCAACTTTTTCCCGATATAATACCCACCAAACGTGTGCAAGGGTCACGGGGGAGGGTTCTGTGGTGCGGACACCGAATCAATCAGTATACTACCTAACCTCTCGCTATATAATACCCACGAACCGTGTGCAAGGGTCAGGGGGGGAGGTTTGTGTGGTGGGGACGGAGTATAGATCCGTATACTACCTAACCTCTCGCTATATAATACGACCGAACCTTGTGCAAAGGGTCAGGGGGGAGGTTGGTGTGGTTCGGACGGAGGACAGATCCGTATACTACCTAGCCTCTCCCTGTATAACAACACCGAACCGTGTGCAAGGGTCAGGGGGGAGGTTTCTGTGGTGGGGACGGAGTACAGACCCGTATACTACCAACTTTTTCCCGATATAATACCCACCAAACGTGTGCAAGGGTCACGGGGGAGGGTTCTGTGGTGCGGACACCGAATCAATCAGTATACTACCTAACCTCTCGCTATATAATACCCACGAACCGTGTGCAAGGGTCAGGGGGGGGGGGGAGGTTTGTGTGGTGGGGACGGAGAAAAGATTCGTATACTACCTAACCTCTCGCTATATAATACCCACGAACCGTGTGCAAGGGTCAGGGGGGAGGTTTCTGTGGTGGGGACGGAGTATAGATTCGTATACTACCTAACATCTCGCTATATATTACCCCCGAACCGTGTGCAAGGGTCAGGGGGGGAGGTTTGTGTGGTGGGGACGGAGTATAGATCCGTATACTACCTAATCTCTCGCTATATAATACCCACGAACCGTGTGCAAGGGTCAGGGGGGGAGGTTTGTGTGGTGGGGACGGAGTATAGATCCGTATACTACCTAACCTCTCGCTATATAATACCCACGAACCATGTGCAAGGGTCGGGGGGGGAGGTTTGTGTGGTGGGGACGGAGTATAGATCCGTATACTACCTAACCTCTCGCTATATAATACCCACGAACCGTGTGCAAGGGTCAGGGGGGGGGAGGTTTGTGTGGTGGGGACGGAGTATATATCCGTATACTACCTAACCTCTCGCTATATATTACCCCCGAACCGTGTGCAAGGGTCAGGGGGGGGGGGAGGTCTGTGTGGTGGGAACGGAGTATAGATCCGTATACTACCTTAACTCTCGCTATATAATACCCACGAACCGTGTGCAAGGGTCAGGGGGGGAGGTTTGTGTGGTGGGGACGGAGTATAGATCCGTATACTACCTAACCTCTCGCTATATATTACCCTCGAACCGTGTGCAAGGGTCGGGGGGGGGGGGGGGGGAGGTTTGTGTGGTGCGACGGAGTGTATACTATCCGAACTCTCGCTATATAATACCCACGAACCGTGTGCAACGGTCGGGGGTTGAGTTTCAGCATATACAACTTTTGAGTTGCAAATATACTACAGTCGCGCCTTATACTACAACGACATCCAACATGTACGATTCAGGAAGGTTCCCACACGACGGGCAGCTGCCCACGTGACGCGACGGGAGCGCAGGGGGTGCGGGCGGGTGCCCACGTGACGCGACGGGAGCGCAGGGGGTGCGGCGCGGGGCGGGGCCGCGGAGGACCACCGGGTCTGGTGGCACCAGACGACCGGCGCCCCGAATAATATTGAGCGCGCAGCGCTCCATATAGTATATATATATATATATATATATATATATATATATATATATATATATCTTCACTATATGGAGCGCTGCGCGCTGAATAACCTATTCAGCGCGCTGCCCCAACCAACCCACGTGATTGTGGTCCAACCAACCCACCCTAACCTCCGCAGTAGTATATCGGGTGCCCGCGATCGTATATGCCACCAGACAGCCTCGAATTGTATATTGATGGCCTACCAATAATATATCAAACTGACCACTATATATATGACCGAGTCTTCAGTTTCTCTCTCCTCGTCCTCATTTTCAACACACCCTTCTCTCTTCTCTTCCTCGCACCTACCTACCACCGATACACCATTCAGATCTAGATCCCGGCGGCCCAACGTCGACGGCGACCGACCTCGCCGGACGTCGTGTGGTGGTGCGGGCATGCCGGCGTGCTCCATGAGTCGGATGCCGTGGCGGATCTTGCGCGCGGCGAGACGGCGGCGGGCTACGGTGAAGCTCCTCCGACGGTCGGCGATGAGCCGCTGCTACGACGGCGAGGCACACCTGCGTCGAGCTTGCTCGTGCGGCAGACGAGCTTTTTGTGGCCGAGCTGTGCTGGGGCGCGGCACGTCGCACACGGCGAGGCAGTGGTGCGGCTTGCCCGTCGACCTCGTCAACTGCGGCTCGGCCACCTTGACAGCCACATCGGGAGAGGCGGCGGCAAGGCACGGCTGCTGCGAAGATCCTCAGGAATCAGCGGGTGTGACCGAAAGGACGCATCTTGCACCCGGTCCAAGCTTATGGCAGGTGAGGAGCATAAAAAAATCTTTTTTATTCTCTTGCCTGGTCGCCACCGAAGAGACCGAATTGATTTTTACTTTGAAGATGGGAGTCCTTTCCAAACGTGGATCTGAGTTCTTTTTTGGTCTCATTTGTTTCCCCCAGAATCATTCCTTTTCGCCTTTTTTTTACCGGATTTTGATGTCTGAGATCCATTCGTTTCCCCCTTTGCTACCGGATCTGAGCTTAATCTATTTTTTCCCTGTGTAGATCTGAGGAATTGCTTGGTGAAGCACGGCTGACCGCAAGCAAGCAAGCATGAGCTTCCGTGAGAGCCCGCGCAAGGGCCATGGCTACGGCGAGATTTCTTTGAGTGTGCGATTGATGCCTAGAATTGCAGGGAAATTGCACTTTGATACTTCAAGTGGCCAAGATTCTACAGATAATTTTGTTTTGGCCAGCTCTTGCCTGCGTTTTGATTTTCTTTTGTTTCCTTTCTGCTCAACGCTGCCAGATTGTTTTTTTTCTGTTGCTCAACGCTGCTAGATTCAAGAACCAGGAAGAGCTAGCTTTCTTTTTTACTAGCGCATGCCTACTTTCAATTTTTTGTTGGAATTTTTTCTTGTTTTTGGTCTGATAGCAACTGATTTTTCCTTTTTTCATTTTATTTTTTTCCCTTCTCTGTAGACCTGACGAGCTGCTTCGTGAAGCAACTGCAAGCTCTCTTCTCCTTGCCTGTTCCTTTCTTGGGCCCTGTACGAGGTGTTTGCTGGAAGCGGCGCTGCTGCAGGCGAACGACACCTCCTGACGAGCTTTATTTTTTTTCTCAGCAAGAATCCTCACATCTTCGTTTCCTTTTTCTCTGGGATATGATTCTTGGTGTGATGATTTGCACATGCAACTCTTTCCATCTCTCTCTGATTTGATTTGCTTGTGAGACAGCAGCAAACTAGCATGCAGATTGATGCAAGATTTATTTTTCTCAACGTTGTTAATAGATTTGGAATGTCCAGCATGCCGATTGATGCTCCGTGAGCCTGCAGCTTGTTATGCTTAAACGGGGATTTTTTTTATTTTTATTTTACTTTTTTATGGTTAGTGGAGGAAAGCTGATGCTTTGATTCTATCCAGCCAGATGCACGAAGCTAGCCGCAGCCTTGCTGTGTCTATGAGCTTATCCATTCCCATCTTGCCTTGCTGTCTCGCTTGCACGTCTTGTACATTTCTATAGCAGTTTAATGCTTGTATACAACAATGTGGTTTGGAGTACATATCTGTGTATACAACAATGAAGTTTAGCGTATATAATTGGTTTTTGCTTTTGTGATTGTATATCTATGTAGCCTCGGATGCATAGCTTGTAAATTTAAATGTATATGTATACAACAATGTAGTTTGGAGTATACAACTGTTTTTTTTTAAATGCTTGGAAGAAGATGTTGTTGCCCCTATTGTATAGCTATGTAGCCTCGGATGTATAGCGGTGAAATGATTATATATAATATTGTAGTTTGGAGTATACAACTCTGTATACAACAATAAAGTTTCGATTATACCACTGGTTTTTCTTGTTCTCAGCAGTAGTATATCTATGTACCACGAAAATATTCAAAAAGTTTTAATATACAACTGGCTTTTGGTTAAGAAAAAATGTCTATAACTCCAAATGAACAAAAAAAAAAAAATTCAATAAGTTTCAAAAGTATATTATACTTTTGGTTAAGAAAAATATCTATAATTCCAAATTAGCAAAAAAATCTACGATTCAGATTTGTTAGAAGGTATATCACTGTATTTATAGTTGTATATTGGACTCTAGTGTCCAGCGGTCTGAAAATATCGACATCCTGACACCTGACATCGAAAGTGACACATCTGACACCGAAAGTGACATCTCACATGGGTAGCCTTCTTATCTCCCCGATATACTACCTGATGACTTGAGATATAATACCGAATGACATGATATATACTACTCCGACACAAGGCTGTCAGAGCTGGTCAGTGGGCTGCTCAGCGCGCCGAATAATATTCGCGCAGCGCGCCAATTAGCGCGGTCATATGTACATATATATATATATATATATATATATATATATATATATATATATATATATATATATACACCACAGCGCTATTCTGCACCTAGGTAATTATTAAAATTACTGAGCAAAATGTCATGATTTTTACTGAACGCGGTCACGAAACGTGAATTACTAACACATATTAGCATCGTCGTGCACTCAGTTCAGTAATTTATGATCGTTTTGTTCAATAAAAAATTACTAGGTGTAGAATAACTATTCTACACCTAGGGTGCTGAATAGCATTTGTATATATATATATATATATATATATATATATATATATATATAATCATCTCCTAATTGCAATACAAGCATTGAGATTATCCGCCTAACATGGTAATCAGTAGGTTTCCTAGGACCTAGCTTCCGCATCTTTCTAACCTAGCCGCCGCCACAACACCCTAGCCGCCGTGGCATGCCAACCCTCCCTTCACGTCGCGACGCACCAGCCACCTCTCCTCCCATCATCGCTAGCTTCCTGCTGCAGCACCCCCAACCCCATCTGCCCCGATGAGTCCCATACCCAAGAGGAGTGCATCGCCGCCGAGGCCAAGCGCCTTGAAGCCTTCCACGTCTCCAACGAGCTAAAATGCCTCGCTGCTGAAGAAGAACGCCACAGGGTCGTGGTGGAGCAGCTGGCTCAACACCGCACCACCCTCCATGCGCAGGCGGTCGCCGTTCCCAACATCAAGGCGATGGTGCCTTGCAGCTCAACTACTCCTCCCCCCACTACTCCCACTGGTGCAGCCTCTTCCTCAACACCATCGAGAAGTACAACGTCACCGATCTCGTTCTCTCCGATGACGACTTCTCCAACGACCCGCACTGGCGGCGGATGGACTACACAATCAAGCCCTGGCTCTTCGGCACCATCTCCCCCAAGCTTCATGAACTCGTCCACACGGCGTCATCTACTTCCCGCTATGTGTGGTTGCTCTCGATCAGCAGTTCATCGGCAATAAGGAAACGCGCGCCCTTCTCCTCGACGCCGAGCTTCGCACCTTCATCCAAGGTGATTTGTCTGTTGCAAATTACTGCCGGAAGATTAAAAGCATGGCGGGTGCTTTGGATGATCTCGGCGAGGTCGTGCAAGAACTCACGCTTGTCTTGAACGTCCTTCGTGTGCCCATGCATGTATTGTAGCTAGGGTTTTTCCGCACACCTCCACTACCGGCTCCCCTACATATATGTAATCATCTCCTAATTGCAATACAAGCGTTGAGATTATCCGCCTAACACATCCTTCGTGCCACTGTCAGTTCTAGTCACCACCATGCTGCAAGCTCCTATTCGGATTTGAGTTTACCATCCCCCCCCCCCCCCCCCCCCCCCCTTGGATGTGCTAGTTAGTTTATTTTTTACTTTTTTCGACTAGAAAATCAACCGGCGCGCCTGCTTCCTACCTGCGTTAAAACTTTTCTTATCAATTTGGGAAGGCAGTAACATATGCAACCTAAATTTTGTAATCACAATAGAACAAATAAAGATTGGTAAGATAGGGACCTGCTATTTATGTCATGTACAACAATTCCAGTGTCTGGCTATAACTATATACAATGCTTTTAGAATTGCAACATCATTAGAAGAGAAATATTCGGTAAAGCAGTATAACTTGCTCCATACTACTTCACTAAATGTTTTACTAATTTAGTGGTGATTAATAAATGAAATACATGAAAGCACATATATATATATATAACACATTTTTTTAAATTTTACTAACCACCACAATCGGAATGTTAGTGTGAAAACATATCATTCGATCAGTCAAAGGTGACATGTGAACAATCTTTGTAATATATGATTTGAAGTATGGGAAGCTTAAACAATCAATTCTCAAGGTCTATTATGGAAAAAATATTTAACTATTGTTGGTCATTTGTACGCACCCACTTATATACCGCAAGAGGAAGGTGTACAGTTGTAGCACTTTTTCCCTTAGAGTATTCCAAGGTTTAATATCGAACCACAGAGAACAAGCGGGACTTAAACTATTATTTAAACTACTAAATTAATATAGCAAAAGATGTGTGAGAAGAATGGTTAACAACTAGAGATGAAAGAGCCTGCGGTTGTAGCAAGGTTATGAAAGGATTCTGTTCTATGGTTTGGGGCACTGGCATGCAACTCTAATTAATGGTCGATTGATAGGTTTAGTATTCTACAAGACATGGTGGTTTCGTTCTCCTCTCGCCCTGTCACGACAAGGGTTAATAGTTCCCCATTGGTTTCTTGCACTATGTGATAATAACGTATTGATCAGATACGAAATAGAAGCATCACATAGACTGAACACATCAAAAGAGTATTGTAAGTGTGAGAGTTACATAACCAGATTTCCCTCGCCGCGGAGAGAATATGAGATCTACTCACGCATCATACTGCAACACATGAACATGGCTACAATAGGACGCGGAATTTTGACGTGGTCCCACAGGTGCCGATCGGCACGGCGGTGTGCCGGTCGGCACAATCTTCCCTTTTGGTGGTGATGATCGGTGATCGCCGTCTTCGCCGCCACAACCTTCAACCTAGGTCAAAACCTCCGTATGTTTCCCGTCTCCCCTGTTTCGCGACCCCGATCTTCTCTTTTATAGTTCCTTTCGATTGTGGGCTGGATTTCACCGACTCCGACTCTGATATTTCTTCTGGGCTTCATATTCTCCGAGTGGGCTTCATGTTTGGGCTCGATCTCCGTGGTGCCGGTCGGCACAAGGCCGTGCCGACTGGCACGGTCTCCAATTTCTCCGTTCTTCGGGCCTCCGGCAGCTCTTTATCCGTAGTCTCTCAATTTTCACATATTTCCTGCAAATCCTTCCGAATACACAGAAACTACGCATATATATAATAATGGGGATTAATTGTTAGCAATAACGACATAATAAGGTATTAAAAACACCATATTTATCATACAAAATGAGTACCTAGAAAGCACCAACAGCTCCCCCACACTCAAATCATTGCTAGTCCTTGAGCAATTAAAACCATGAAAATCATCACCGTGCTTTCATCATGCTAAGAGGCAAAAACTCTCACAAATCTTCAACTTAGCTATTGTCAATCATCTCATCGAATTAGTATCCCTCCACAAGACTTCCTCTCAATTTTGAAAACAATTTCACCTCAAAACTTGAGTCGACCAAATCAATCATAAGGCTTATCAAACAAATATTTTTGTCTCCCTTCATATCACGTAAGAAGAATGCAAAAGCTTCAGACTTCACTCAATCGCTCAAATGTATTTCCTTCCCTCTCCTATTCTATAGTATAAGGCTCTTTTGTGGATCTTGGAAAGTAGTATAACCAAATTGAACCGAAAGAACAACTAAGTCAACAATTCGCTCAATCATGCCTTCTAAAAGGGAGTTTTCATCATGAGAATTCAGAATATAAGCACAAGGATCAAGGGGAAAAGAAAACAACCGAGAATGAATGGAATAGAATTAAGAAGGGATCAAGCTTGAAGTATATACAGATCTTTTTAGAATTTTAACTCTTCCTGCAGCCTGCTTCCTCTGATATTCATTTTTCTTTTTCTTTTTGACCTTTTTTTTCTTTATTTTTCTTTTGTGCCGATCGGCACGGGCTCGTGCCGGTCGGCACCTTATTCATTTTCTCCTTTTTCCTCTTTTTCTTCTATTCTTTATTGCAGACTGCTAGCAGAGCATGTTTTGAATTGAAATCTGTCTAAACTTCACATTTGCTCGTAGGTTGTATCAAGGAGGAGGGAGAAACAATGAAGTATCGGTTTATGGATAGAAAGAATTTGATGATAGATGGCTAGCAAACTGAGATGAACAATGAAACTTCTCCCTTCTAACTTAGTCGTAATCAAGAGCAAAGAGTTGACAAAGACGTCTTCCTATCAAAAGGCTCATGTGTAGGCTTCTCTCATCTCATTTGGTTTAGTGTAATAGGTACAAAATCAAATCCTTAGCTAAATGCTTCAACTATGATGATAGAAGGGGTTTTCGAAAAGTGGATATATAAAGCCAAGCGACTATTCAATGAACTCAAGTAGATTGGCAAAACGATCGTCAAAAACAAAATCAAGAATATGGGGTAACACATCGATTCGACAACTAACACTAACTTTATTCAAGACATTGCAATAATTCTTGACCTCGAAGAGCTAAGCACACCATCTCAAAGAAAACTCTCACACTTTCACACACTAACTCAAACCATACTAAAGCAAAGCAAACGACCTTAAGAAGTGTAAGGGCGAATCCCCCACACTCAAACCTTGCAATGTCCCTATTGCAAAAGAAAAACAACTAGACCAACCTAATCTAAAATGCCATGCCTCCTCAACATGCTAAAGATGCTTCGAATGTTCCGCATGAGAAAAGAGTAATCCGCCGCGGCCATGCTCTCCATGTCGTCAATTCGTATATCAATGTCCCGATGGTGCCTATAGCATCTTTCCATATCATAATAAAGATGTTCGATGTTTCTTCTGCAGATTGGGCAACAGTTGGCAGGACGATCATGACGCTCATCTCGCAGGGGCGAGTTTGTGTTAAAACCCCTCTGTGCCGATCGGCACATGCTCCGTGCCGGTCGGCACGAGACACCATTTGCTTGATAACGCGTCCCCGCACTTCCTTGAGCTCCTGCAAGGCTTCCTGTAGCTCCTTCTGCACTGGGTGGTTCGGCATCAGTAGGTTCTGGCTCGTCTTCCATCAGTTCCTCCTCGGTATCTTCTTCCGGATCCTCCTCGGGATCTTCTTCATCCTTTGCAACAAGATTAGCTAATGGGTGTTCATGTGCAGGGATGTCTCTATATAGCTCACTGATTCCGAGGTGTATCTTGCTCGTGGCTTTGAAGAAAGACGAGCGGAACGCCGAACTCCCTCTATTTCCTTTGATCTCTTTGGTTGCGGCTCATCATCAGAGGAATCATCAGATATTTCAACGAAATTCACAACCTTGACGTCGTGCCGATCGGCACAACCACAGTGCCGGTCGACACGCCTGCCGTTCCTTGCAAAATATGCTTCTAGATCTGCAAGGTTGCGTGTTCTCCTCTTTGCAGCATTGTCCCTGTCAATACGCCTCTGAATTTCATCATTGATCTCTTTAGGGGTCATGCGCCCTTTAGCAACGGGAAAGCGATCATCAAAGATGAAAGTCGCAGGGATGCATTGTGGATCAGCTAGATAATTCTCAATCTGCCTCTGATGTTCTTTCAGACAGTAAAAACACTTACATCCAAAACCTCTGGTGTTCTTGTGTAGAATCTTCTCTTGGAGATCTTCCCAGACGGTCAGGACGCGTGGGAGCGCATTGTGCCGATCGGCACCCGGTGTGTGCCGGTCGGCACCTGCATCAGAAGTCCTCCCATCGTTCAGCCGAAACCTATGGATGGTCAGAAAGCAGTCTCTGTCTAACTCTTCCCTCTCGCTATCGGTAAGGATCGATTCAAAGGTGATAAGATCATCATATGTCAAAGGACGTTCCATAGCGAGAAGTCGATCCATTGTGTACCTATCGGAGACCGGTGTGCTATCATCAATCTTGGATTTACCTTTGCGTACTAGCACCTCTCTGACCTTCTTCCGCAGGGCTTCATCCATCTCCTTCTTCTCTCTATTGAACGCATCCGCTTCACTCTTCAACATCCATCGTTGCTTCAAGTGCGACCAGACTATTGGATCGTCCTCGGTGGGGTTAAGGCTCCTGTTGCTCTCCCATGGCAGAGTTGGGCTCATTGGCGAAAGTCCGTCGCTGCGCCGATCGGCACTGTTGTCGTGCCGGTCGGCACCGCTGTGCCGGTCGGCACCGCCGTCGCGCCGATCGGCACCGTCTCCTCCGCTGCCGATTCCGCCGCCTTTCATTGCCTAGAGTATGGTGGAAACTCTGGCAGTGCTCGATTTTTGATGATGAGATCCGAGACAACTCCTTCATATATATATCCTTAATTCTCTTGATCGAACCGGACTCTATCTCTTAAATTTGGAAGTCATCGAAGCATGTCTTAGAGGAAGGGCAAAAACTCGACTCAAAAACGACACGGACTCCCACGTGCCGATCGGCACGGAACCGTGCCGGTCGGCACGGTGGCAATTTTGCCTCCCACGACTCAGTGAAATCAAAGAAACACAAAGCACACAGAAAAACAGCAAAAACAACAGTGCTTTTGTTTTACGTCGTTAAGCTCGACCACCCAATCAGTTAATCCACATAATATATATCAAATGACTTTAACTCAAAAGTGTCGGGTTCAAGATATACCTTTAGTCGTTGGCCATTCACTGTGTATGTATTTTGCTTTCCATCCATGATTACAACAGCTCCGGAAGGAAGAACTTTATGAACAAGATACGGTCCATCCCATTTGCTTTTCAATTTTCCTTTTCCGAACAACCGAAATCTTGAATTGAATAGGAGCACTCTATCTCCTTCGTGAAATTCCTTTTTCAATAGCTTCTTATCATACCACTTCTTTGTTTTCTCTTTATAAATGGCTGCATTCTCGTAAGCCTTTAAGCGCATTTCCTCGAGTTCACTAATTTGAATCTTTCTTTTCACCCCAGCAGCATCTAAATCCAAATTCATCTCTTTGATCGCCCAATATGCTCTATGTTCTAACTCCACAGGCAAATGACAAGTCTTTCCGTAGACGAATTGATAGGGTGTCATACCTATGGCGTCTTGAATGCTGTGCGATAAGCCCAAAGTGCGCCATTCAACTTGTTTGACCAATCCTTTCCTTCTCTTGTAACAATTTTCTGCAGAATTCCTTTCAACTGCTTATTAGAAGTTTCTGCTTGACCATTGGTCTGCGGATGATAGGCTGTTCCAATTCGATGCTCAATACCCATCTTTTTCAAGGTTTTAGTAAACTCAGTTCTAGTAAAATGAGTTCCACCATCTGTTATAATAACTCTAGGAACACCATATCTTGGAAATATGCACTCATTCAACATGTGCTTGGATTCATGAGTTGTACTGACTCGGCATGGTATTGCTTCTACCCACTTTGAGACATAATCCACAGCAACCAAAATATATTCATAGCCATGAGAATTAACAAACGGTCCCATAAAATCAATGCCCCAAACATCGAATATATCAACTTGGAAATTATACTTCAAAGGCATAGCATTACGAGCATTAACATTTCCAATTCTTTGGCATTGGGGGCATCTAGCAACATACCTCTTTGCGTCTTCATGCATCGTAGGCCAATAAAATCCACTAGCCCATACCTTCGCTTGTGTTCGAAAATGCCCATAATGTCCACCATTCTCAGATGAGTGGCACTTTTCCAATATGCTTTCGCGTTCGTCACGAGGTACGCACCTCCGAACGGCTCCATCTTCACAATATCGGTATAAATAAGGATCGTCCCATATGAACTTCCTCATTTCACTGGCAATCCTCCGTCTTGAATTCTTGCTATAATTATTCAGGTTCCTTGTGAACCCATTCTTGCATCCATGATTCTCGGTGGTCTTTGACTTGAAATAGCTGCTCTTGCGCCATAGCATCACCAATGCATCCTTCCTTGTTCTGAAGCGTCAAACGAGATAGATGGTCTGCTACTGAATTCTCAATCCCTTTCTTATCTCTAATCTCCAAATCAAATTCTTGCAACATCAAAACCCAACGAAGCAATCTAGGTTTCGACTCCTTTTTAGAGACGAGATATCTAATAGCAGCATGATCCGTATAAACAATGACCTTAGAGTTGAGGATGTAGGATCTAAATTTCTCAAAAGCAAATATGACAGCTAGCATCTCCTTCTCTGTTGTTGTATAATTAATCTGGGCTTCATTAAGAGTTTTACTAGCATAGTAGATAGCATGCACTTTACCTTCCTTTCGTTGTCCAAGAACCGCTCCTACTGCATAATCACTTGCATCGCACATAATCTCAAAAGGTAAATTCCAATCCGGAGGTTGCATAATAGGTGCAGAACATAATGCTTCTTTCAACTTCCGGAAAGCAGTAAGTCTTTCATCATTCATCTCAAATTCAACGTCCTTTTGCAGCAATTCCGTCAATGGCTTAGCAATCTTTGAATAATCCTTGACAAATCTGCGATAAAAACTTGCATGTCCAAGAAAACTTCGCAGCGTCTTAAGATCAGTAGGTGGTGGCAACCTTTCCACTGTGGATATTTTAGCTTTGTCTACTTCAATGCCTCGGTTAGAAATAACATGCTCCAAGACAATCCCTTCGGTTACCATGAAGTGACATTTCTCCCAATTAAGAACTAAATCAACTTCTACACACCTCTTTAGTACTTTCTCTAAATTTGCTAAGCAGTGATCAAAATCAGTACCATGAACAGAGAAATCATCCATAAATACCTCCATAATGTCTTTAATGAATTCAGCAAATATAGCATTCATGCATCTCTGAAATATAGCCGGTGCGTTGCAAAGACCGAATGGCATTCGTCGATAAGCATAAGTTCCATAAGGACAAGTGAAAGTGGTCTTATGCTGATCTTCAGGTCTAACAGGAATTTGAAAGAAACCACTATAACCATCGAGGTAGCAAAAATAAGAGTTCTTGGCTAACCTTTCAAGCATCTCATCGATGAACGGTAGTGGATAATGGTCTTTCTTTGTAGCGGTATTCAGTTTTCTGTAATCAATGCACATTCGCCATCCTGTAACTGTTCGTTGAGGGATCAACTCATTATTCTCATTAGGCACAACTGTGAGTCCTCCTTTCTTTGGTACGCAATGCACCGGACTCACCCATTCACTATCAGCAACATGATAAATAATTCTTGCATTAAGAAGTCTCAGCACTTCTTTTTTCACAACTTCCTTCATGCCTTCCTTCAATCATCGCATGCCTTCAACGACTGGCTTGGCTGATTCTTCAAGATTGATCTTATGTGTGCAAAAAGCCGGGCTTATTCCTTTGATATCATCAAGACAATATCCGATCGCTTTCTTGTATTTTCGCAGAACAGCAAGCAATCGTTTTGTCTCTTCTTCATTCAAGGCACTATTGACGATGACGGTATAAGTTTTATCTTTGCCTAAGTATTCGTACCTTAGACCGTCAGGAAGTGGCTTCTGTTCTACTTCTGGTGCTGCACCAGGATCCAGATTACCCAAAGGCTCAAATTGAGGATTTTCGCTCTCGTGCCGGTCGGCACCGTCAACGTGCCGATCGGCACATGGCTCGTGCCGGTCGGCACCATCTCGGATCTCGGCCTCTTCTCTATCTGACTCTTCAAACAGTTTATTCAACGGATCTGAGTATCCTGTACTGATTTCTTCATCCTTTTCTGTAAAGAATTCTTAGAGAGAGGGTGGGTCTTCACTTTCTTGAACGACGGGTGGGTCTTCGAATTCAAAGAGGACTTCCTCTCCGCCCAGAGTCAATTTGAGGTGACCTTTTCCAGCATCAATAACAGCTTGTACAAGCTTTAAGAAAGGTCTTCCCAAAATAATATCTTCAACTCCGACTTCACCTTTATCAAGAACAAAAATATCCACCGGTATAGTATTCTTTTTTACCTCAATGTTCAGATCCTTGATAACTCCCAGTGGTTTAGTTCTCCTTCCATCCGCCATAATTAGCTCAAGCTTGGTTCCTAGCAATCTTCCTTTTATGTCATAAGGCATATCCATGAATGCTTCATACGTCATCAAACTGACACGGGAACCAAAATCACATAGTGCTTTAGGAAAGCTTCTATGTCCGATCTCGCACGGTATGTAAGGATCAACTTCCGTTCATTCCGTAAGGCCAACTGCATATACTCCGCATAATCCTTCATACGGCGACGGAACAAAACAACTATCAAATAGCTTCTTTGCTTGCTGAACCTCCATCTGGTCAATTTCCATATCATCCTTATACAACTTCCCCAATACTTCACCAATGATGACACTGTCCAGTATTTCCGAAGTTCTAGTGTCTTTAGGGAAGTTATACTGAACTCCTGTAGTAGAGGCATACCTTGAGTCATATGTTCTCCTCATACTTAGCAAATTTGAGCTGAAATCTATAGGAATCCAATCCAACAGTTCAAACTCGTCCAACGGTTTAGCATTGTTCAAGGTTGGATCTCCTACTGGTCTTGGAAATTTATTCACGAAGCTGTTTTCATGCTCCTCTAATATTGCAGCTTCGGTCTTTGAAATTCCTTTAACAGCAGGCATCGTGCCGCTCGGCACAAGAGCTGTGCCAGTCGGCACGAGGGGCTGAAGTGTGCCGATCGGCACAGAAGCTATGCCGGTCGGCACCTCCTCCAATCTCGGTCTTTTCAGATCACCTTGCGCTGGTTCTTCTGTTCTTACTGTTAATTCAACTTCGGATACTTTACAGCTTTCCGCTTCAGCTTTCAAATCCAAAGAACCTTTTGCTGGCGTCGACCTTTCAGGGGGAATTGGATCTTCTTGGAATTCTTCCCAATGTCTATGCATAGCTTCAGTCTTTGATATCTTACTCAAAAGATCCAGACCTACAGTAGCAGTCAAGTCGAGGAAACTTCCTCCAGCCGAACTATCCAGATGCATCCTGGAGGTTCCTTCAAGAGACATGTAGAATGTCTGAGCAGTCAAGTTATCATCCATGCTCAAATCGGGGCCTTGCTTCAATAAAGATTGGAAGCGTAACCATGCTTGCGTGAGGGTTTCTTCTTTCAATTGCTCAAAGTTAACCACCTCTCTTCTCAGTTTCTGCACCTTCGGAAGCGGGAAGAAATGCAAACAGAAATTTCCCACAATCTTATCCCAGTTTCCTTTAGCTTCTCGGGCTGCAGATTTATACCAATCCTTGGCTCTTCCATCTAGAGAAAATGGAAATAGCAACCATCTGTACCAATTCTGAGGCACTCCCTCATGCTTAAAGGTCTGACAGAGAACTTCTAGATCTTGCAGATGTGTGTACGGGTTCTCGTCCTTCGTCCCAGAGAATTTGCTATTCTCGACCATACTGATGATGGTCGGGTTGAGAACGTATGACGAAGCAGTAACTTTCTCATCAGAAGTTTGTGGAATCAGCAATCCCGGAGACGGTAGTGAATGCTCCCTAACCGTATGAGTCGGTTCAGGAGTACCCATCCTGAAAACACAGAAAGAAAACACAAAAACAAACTAGAAAAGAGAGGATTAGAGGTTAGTAGGATAAATAAATAGTAAAAGAACTGGCTTGCTCCCCGGCAACGGCGCTAGAAAACGTGCTTGTTGGTCGTTTGTACGCACCCACTTATATACCGCAAGAGGACGGTGTACAGTTGTAGCACTTTTTCCCTTAGAGTATTCCAAGGTTTAATATCGAACCACAGAGAACAAGCGGGACTTAAACTATTATTTAAACTACTAAATTAATATAGCAAAAGATGTGTGTGAGAAGAATGGTTAACAACTAGAGATGAAAGAGCCTGCGGTTGTAACAAGGTTATGAAAGGATTCTCTCCTATGGTTTGGGGCACTGGCATGCAACTCTAATTAATGGTCGATTGATAGGTTTAGTATTCTACAAGACATGGTGGTTTCGTTCTCCTCTCGCCCTGTCACGACAAGGGTTAATAGTTCGCCACTGGTTTCTTGCACTATGTGATAATAACGTATTGATCAGATACGAAATAGAAGCATCACATAGACTGAACACATAAAAAGAGTATTGTAAGTGTGAGAGTTACATAACCAGATTTCCCTCGCCACGGAGAGAATATGAGATCTACTCACGCATCATACTGCAACACATGAACATGGCTACAATAGGACGCGGAATTTTGGCGTGGTCCCACAGGTGCCGATCGGCACGGCGGTGTGCCGGTCGGCACAATCTTCCCTTTTGGTGGTGATGATCGGTGATCGCCGTCTTCGCCGCCACAACCTTCAACCTAGGTCAAAACCTCCGTATGTTTCCCGTCTCCCCTGTTTCGCGACCCCGATCTTCTCTTTTATAGTTCCTTTCGATTGTGGGCTGGATTTCACCGACTCCGACTCTGATATTTCTTCTGGGCTTCATATTCTCCGAGTGGGCTTCATGTTTGGGCTCGATCTTCGTGGTGCCGGTCGGCACAAGGCCGTGCCGACCGGCACGGTCTCCAATTTCTCCGTTTTTCGGGCCTCCGGCAGCTCTTTATCTGTAGTCTCTCAATTTTCACCTATTTCCTGCAAATCCTTCCGAATACACAGAAACTACGCATATATATAATAATGGGGGTTAATTGTTAGCAATAATGACATAATAAGGTATTAAAAACACCATATTTATCATACAAAATGAGTACCTAGAAAGCACCAACAACTATACAGAATCAAGTAACATTACTACAAAACCCAGGAAACCCATGAGCTTATGATATGGACTCTACTATTCAGCTTTTTTTTTTTTTTGAGGAGACTCTACTATTCAGCTGTACGTTATTGTAAGGGAGGATGAAATTGTGGACATCAAGGGTGCTGCTAAAGAGGAGAATGTCATCAAAGGCCCATGTTATCGTAATGTCCAGCGCATCTCCATATACTTAACAGTGTGTGTGATGCTTTTAGCATTTTTTCTATCTCAGATGAAAAGTTAGTTCTTCCACATTTTTCACTGCTAGATACATTGGTTTGAAACACATTTATTTTACGTGTAGGATAGATGTATGTTGTTTTACTTCATACTCATAATTGAAATAAAATATTATTATTTCTTGGATTACATGTTTATCTATAAATATATTTTCTTTCTTGGTTTACATGTTTATCTATATGAGAATGGATTTTCTAGCATGGGTAGAAGCTACTCACCCGTGCGTATAGGCACACTATATATGCGGTAAAAGTTTTTCATGATATAATGAATGGGCACAAATATTCATGTTCAATGAGTAACGACTGATTATGATTTCAGTAAAATGATTAGGTTTCATTGAGCCGTTTTTGTTACGAGTGTCATCAGTATGCATGGTCATGTTGCCAAAAAAAAAGTATGCGTGGTCATTATCTTTCTCTAATACCTTTTTCATTTGTTTTCTTTAATTTAGTCTGTATGCTATTGTATTTTTAAAAGCTAATCTGTATGCTATTTTAATCTAAAAATATGTAGCCTGTAAATTAGTTACAAAAAAAATCCAGCTATTTCAGTTGCATTTGCCAATTATTGTGTATGTATAGATTTTTTAATTTTAAACCATAGTCTATGCTACCAAATCGCAATTCTTTTAATTTTTTTTTGCACAAGTCATGAATTCACAGTGCCCTGTTTTTTGTTTCGCCCCGGGGCCACAAAATCTTGGAGACGACCCTGCTTTCACCGAGCCGTTTTTGTTACGAGTGTCATCAGTACATGCATGGTTGCCAAAAGACAAAGTATGCATGGTCATTATCTTTCTCTAATACTGTTTCATTTGTTTCTTTAGTTTAGTCCTTACTATTTTATTTTTAAAAACGAATCTGTATGCTATTTTAATCTAAAATATCTGTATCCTAAATAGTTGCAAAAAAAATGCAGCTCATCTGAGTATTTCAGTTGCATTTGCCAAATTATTGTGTATATATATGTACAGAGTATTTTTATTTTAAGCCATAGTCTATTCTATCAACTCGCAAATTCTTTTATTTTTTCAGTTTTTGCGCACAAGTTGCGAATTCTCTAGATGGGATGGGATGAAACAAAAACTAGGGCAACGATGGGATGACAACGTTGCTCGATCTCTCTAGAAGCTTGCTCGGTCGGTGCTTGCGATCAACAGGCAAGCGGGACTGCCAGATGATTGGTGTGTAAAAGGACTGTAATAATAATCTATTATTTGACGACGAAAAGGAGTCACCACGTTCGCTCTAAACTGTTAGAAATTTTCACATTAATCTGAGAAAATAATAAGAGAAAATTACCCACCACTACCATTATGAAAAAATTAGTCACAAAACCCCCTAAAAATATTTATAAAATAGCTAAATTTGGAATAATAAAAAAATAGCCAAAATACCCCTCGCACCTATTTCTAAATTACCCACCATGCCATTATAAGTCAAAAAATAGCAAAGTTCGTAATAAAAAGACTATCAAAAATAACCTTCACACCTATTTCAAAATTGCCCTCCATGCCATTATAAATAAAAAAACTAAATCCAAAAATACCCTTCACATCTATTTCTAAACTGTCCTCTGTGCCATTATAAGTAAAAAAGCTAAATTCAAATTATAAAAAATAGCAAAAAATATCTAACTCTTTTTTTAATTGACCCACCATACCATTATGAGCCCAAAATAGCTAAATTTTAGAATAATAAATATATCCAATATACACTTAATTCCTATTTCTAAATACACCATTATAAAACTACACCGTCATATGTCTAGGTAGCATGGCACATTTTTTTTTTTATGTTTAGCATGACACATTTTTTTCAAAAGATTTATTTGTGTCATGACACATTCTTTTTTACTACCATGACATATGTTAGTTGCTTAGCATGGCATGTTTGAACTGACCTCACATTCTAAAACAAAATAAAATATATTGTTAGATAAGACACAATCCAAGGTAAATGATAACTCATCTCACACTCAATTTGAGGGACGATGAAAAATTATCCAATCTATTTTCTCCTATTTCATAAATATAGAGAATAAATAATAATAATAATAATAATAATGTTAAACCTTCTATAATAATATAAAAATATTTTAAATAGTATAATAAATCTAGCCGCGGAAATGCGAGACAGCCATACTAGTTTCTACATAAAAGAGACAATGTGTTGAGAAGCTCGCAGTACCACGCGTTATGTTGAGCAAAGAGGAGGAAACAAGCTCATCACCAATTCACCATACCACACATCTCAATGAACCGTCAGTTGCCACATCAGCGGTGGACATATGTAGAGAAGAGTTTTTCTTCTGGATGCTGGGTGACTGTCTACGTATGGGGACATGGCATGTTCATGTGAGTTGTTCCTTCCCTTGTAGGTTTGTGTTCTGAGATGTGCTTCGACGTCTAACGTATGAAGTCCTACCAGTATATTTTTCTTATGCAGTAGATTACAAGCTGCTTACTTAGCTGGGAGGGGAGATTGTCCACTGATCATTCCTTTGAGCTGTCCTTCGATCGATTGAAGGATCTCTTGTTCTGTTCTTGGTCACCAATCCAGTCCACATTGGATTATTGAGGATGTGGATCTACGGTACTCTGTGTCACCATAAGTCTGGCGAGGCTGAAATTGTATTGCGCGCAATCGATTTTCTAGACAATGAAAATGTTTCTATCGCTTTTGGTTAGATCCTCCAATTTCTTTGAAGGACCATGCTACAGCTGACAGTATCAATGGAATCATCAAGGTACTAACTTGCTGACACATATTTCTCAGCTCTCAGATTTTATTTTATTTTATTAGTTCAGAGAGTGAGCTGTGAGGAATTGTGAATGTCTTCATCTGCTAATGTTTCGTTTGTTTATTTTTTCATGTTGATTTCTTCTTGAATCTGCTAGAGTTGTTTCTTTTACCTCATGATTTACTGATTTTCGTGTTTCTTCTCTGGGTTGTTTACCTCTATGTTTAATCTTCATTGTAGTAAACAAACAACGATATTGTTGTATGATTGACTATTTCAGTAGTTTTCCTCACAGGTGGCATGGCTGTGCGGCTTCAATTCCCAACGGTGATACTGCTGCTCCTGCAAGCTTCCTCTCTTCCTTTTCTTCTTTTTTTTTTCTTGGTGGTGGATCCATGGTGTGCCACTGATAAATCCTTTCTTGATTCTCCCTACCACCATAATGATTGTGTCCTTTTTTTTGTGCGGGTCGATTGTGTCATAATCTGATCCTTAATATGCTTCAAAGATGGAATTGGTGTTGCACACCTAAGGTCCATGTTTCCTTTTTCTTGTTGAGCACCATGCATCTTTTCAAGTATTCTGTACCATCTTTTTCTCTCAAGCTCGTTTAAGTATCTTGCAACCTGATAATGAAGAAAGAAGTTGGTGTATTTTGCTCGATTGATATAATTATACTAATATACCATATAGTATATTCAAATGTCATGCATTTTCGTAAACAATATTCCTGAACACTCCTTTTTTTTTTGTGCCAGTACAGATGCTTCCAAATCATCATCTGAGGACAAGACTTTTTAGAAAGCAAATTCTTGAGTTCCCAAGTATATGGTTAGTGATGAAGTGTATATCAAAATCCCCAAGAACATGACTGTAACATATCAAGTAATAATCTACACATGTACATTTGATATTTGGGTCTCGATCAACTCGGTCAGGTAGATAATATTGAAGCCTGCTCGTGTAGCTGTGTGAGAAGGGACAGGGAACACTAGACCAGGGCAAACATACCCGCCAAAAAAAATAATAATAATAAAAATAAAAAAAAATCAGGGGCAACAGAGAGAGTGGGCGGGGCAGTGGAAAATGCTCATTGCTCTTCACGTGTGTGGTTCTGTCTGCTTTTCATGTGGTCCTCACAACTACACAAGCAAAGAAAAAGAAAATACGAGAAGAATACTTAAGTATGGAATTTTTTTAAAATAATATTTTTATTAACCAGAAGTATAAAAATAATACTAAAATCAGAGAAATTACAAAAATAATACACTGTCGCACGTTGGTTGCACGAAAATTCAATTTTCGTATGTTGGTCGCAAGAAAATAGAGTTTTCGTACCACTACTCCTATTTTCGAATAAAAAACTTGTTTTCGTGCATCCAACGTGCGAAAACTCTATTTTCTTGCGACCAACATACGAAAGTTGACTTTTTGTGCAACCAACGTGCGACAGTATATTATTTTTGTAATTTCTCTGATTCTAGTATTATTTTTGTAATTCTGGTTAATAAAAATATTATTTAAAAAAATCCCTTAAGTATGGGGCAACAAATGGGTTTTCCCAAGAGACAAGCAGCACCCAAACTGAATCAATGTCACAGGCACACACTATATATGGCTTCAAATCGAACGCTGTAAATAAATATGTGAGCAATGATACACAACCAAATCAAATTGCTTATATTGCAAAGATAAAACATAAGAGAAACTGGATATTACGCAACACGCTGTTCAACCCAACAAAACCAACAGATTAAACAAACCAAATAAGTACTACATATGTTTCTCATATTGAAGTTGGCACCCTCTCAGCTCATCTCTTCTACCCCTCACTCTGCCTCTTCCTGAGATCAAGGGCACAAGCGAGCCTCTCGCTCTTCGAGATTCACTTCCGAATGTTGGATGGCGCATAAAAGGTGTCTAGTTCTAAGGTGCGGCGCACTTGCTTGAGCCAAGCGTACTGCCCATTGTTCCCACTTGCACGCGTAGCTTTGACACCTGCAATCACGCCAATTCAGTAACTGATCGAAGTGCAGCATATCCATTATCCATACCATTACAAAAATTCAGTAACTGTAGAATGTGGCAACGCACCGTAGTAGGAGCAGTCTCTTCCTTCAATCTGACGGTAGGGAGGGCCCATGACGTCGAGCACGACACAGGGCGTCGTTGCGGTGAAGCAGTGCAGGTTTCCTCCATCCTCCGGGTACAGCACCACCGTCTCCGACGAGGCGTCAAAGACGGCGTCAGTGTTCAGCTTTGCCAGACGGGCACCTGCATGCATGTTCAGCAGGCGATCAGCAAGTTCAAGAGACGTGTTAAAGAACTGCAAGGTTTTTGTCTTGCCATGATGCTTCGCACCATTGGAGGTCCTCGTTGCCCGGATGCCAGCAGGTGGAGTCTTAACCCAGTCGTAGGACTTGATATGCATGGAGCCCAGAAGGATCTTGCTGAAGACGGTCATCCCAGGATGGTCATGCAGCGGGATGACGGCAGACTGTGGCAGGCAGAAAACACCAAACTGCAAATATACAGAAGATCTTGTTCAGCATGATCTATACGATACGGTTGATTCGTTCAGTTTTGTTTGGGGGGGGGGGGGGGGGGGGGGGGGGGGGGGGGCATCAAGAACAGTCAAACTTGCAAGATACAACTACCGCTGGAATGTAAAATGCTCGATTTACCGAGAATCTGGCAGTATCAGCGAAGTGCAGATAGGTCACTTTTGAGCGGCCTACAATATCAGCGTTCACGTATTGCATGGCTACGTCAAGGCCAATATCCTGCAGCGTCAGGCCATCTGCATGTGCAACAAGTATAATGAATAAACAAGTAACCAACAAAAAAAAAGTAAATGCTCAAGATTGTTGCGTACCGACGTCATATCATAAAGTAATCAAAAAAAAAAAAAGCTGGATATGGTAGCATTGACACAGTGGCTGCTCATGCATGCAGATACAGTTCATAGCATAAAAAACTCAGCCATGCATAAATAAATGTCCAAAAACCATCGCTCTCGGATTGGGGAAAACATCCAACACAAAAAAAATATGCAAAAGGCCTGCTCTTGCTGCGATTTTCTTTTTTATTTCCATGTGGGACCTACTTCCTTTAATTCTCCCTCCCCCAGCGGCATCATTTATTTGGAAAGAGAGAGAAACTTGTGAATGACGTACTGAGGAAGCCCGAGAGGCGTGCCACGTCACTCGGCAGTGGCTGGAAGCCTGGCGTGGCGGCCGCGAAGACATCCCTGGAGATGTCGTAGATTGTCTGGATGGTGCTTCTCTTCGTCGAGGCCGCCGGTGTCGCCGAGACATCGAAGGAAGCAGCCGGCCGGTTCCTTTGCCGGCGGCGCTTCCTCTGCTGGGATGGCGTGGTGGCAGCCGGCTTGCTCCCTCCTATAGGCATCGTCGTATCAGCCTGGCGACAACATCAAATGAAAACATTCACTTTCACATACACACAAAAAAGTGAGAACGTGTAACAACACTTAAGGAAACAAGCATCACTATGAACAGAATGAAACACAAGTATGTTATAGTACCCACCAATATAGATCTATCCTACGTACCTTAGAAGGTTGAAACTGCAATGTCGGGCGCAACGAAAAGAGGAGACTGGGATGTACGAGGACAAAGGACGAGGTGCGGCATATATAACCACGAAACTTCCCGGTACATGCATGTTTGGGGCCGTATGACGGCAAACCGCGGGCGGCGATAGAAGACAAATGCCGTAATGGCTTCACCTCTGCGGGTCGAGGCATACCACTACGTGTATTGCAGGCGGGATTGAGAGGCGGGTATGGCGCACGTTGGGTGAGAAAAAAACGATGTCTCCAGGAAGTTTTGTGAGATGATTCAAGCGCTTGACATGTGTAACCATGTAACTTTTGTGTAATCACATGGACCCAGCCTTAATCTAAGAGTTAGAGGGGTGGGTGGGGATTAGATCAATGGTAGCGTTGGAGGGTGGCTAGATGGTTTGTTGGTAGCACTTAATTAGAGGGCAACTCGGCTTTTATAGTATAGAAGTATAGATAGACTAGTAATGCATGACTTTTGAGTTGGGTGTGTGTGTTGTGTTGTTGCAACAGGCTCCTGTCCTTTTTCTTCTTAATATAGTGAGGCGCAATTCTCTTCTGTTTTTCAAGAATAAAGCTCATGACTTTCCAGTTGTCATCCTTCTGTTGCTAAACATTTTTTTAATTATTCTGTTGCTAAACATGACTACTCTATTATATATCCTTTTGTTGCTAGGTTGATATGGAAGCCATGATGGATAAACCTGCATAAGAACGCCAAGCTTCAAAGTCTCTTACTGAAGTTGCCCAGTTTAATTTGCCAACATCAAAATATCTTCAAAATGTTGGCCTTGGGACAATAGCTCTGTAGAGATGCATCCTGATATATGGTTTTGGCCAAGAACTTGATTAGATACGCAAGAATATAACGAAACAATTTGCTTCACTTGACCTCGCAGATAATGCAGCATGACAATTTTTTGTGGCATATATGAAATGTCATAGAAGCCACATGTGTTGTAGTGGGTTTCGAGTTGGACAAATATAAGAAAACTAGGTGATACCCCGCACATTGTTGCGAGAATACAACTTTAGAGATGCAAATAAATGTAGCAGAATAATTCAATGATAAATATGCTTCAGTCGTATCAGATAAGAGGAATCATCCCTTAAATGGATACTCTGGGGGAAAACATCTTCATATCCTGAATTTTACACGATGGAGCAGGAGTGCCAGAGTAACAACAATATGTAAAAGAAATATATTATAATTGAATATGGAACTGTGTATATTGATAGTACTCAGTGCCAATCACTAAGTGGTTGGCAAGAAGAATGTTGATCTCTTATTTTTGTAGGGGAAAAAAAATCTCATATGCCATCGTTGTCTCAATGACAAATGGGACCGGCTATCTCAATGACATGTGGGCCAGGATGGCATACAGGAGTTTTTAGTTTAAGCCAATGGCATACAAGGTATTTTCCCCAAAAAGAAGGTAAAGTTGTCTGAGACACACTGGGAAATGGTGGATTCATCCTCAACTCATCAACAAACTCGTTTTTCTGAGACACATTATGATTTTGTAGCTCTCAATTGAGACTACACACCGTGGCTAACAAAATACTAATTACGAGAATTAAGGTGGAAGAAATGACCGTGCTACCCTTCTTCCCCAAACTCTCCAATGTTCTTCCACCGTTTCCTGTCCTCCTCTTCTTCCCCAGATCTCCCGATGCTTTAATATAAAAAAGAAAATCCACCAACACACAAGCACCCTGCTGGATGATGGCAGCGTCGACCGCACCTTGATCGAACCATGCTCCAACTTGACGGTGGCGGCTGCGTCCGGCACCCCGCACCCTGCCTTGCTGCTCAGCGTCGCCACCCAGTAGCAGGCTCGCACTGAGCGCCCAGCCTCACTGCCCAGCCAGGCCAACATGCTTTGGCGACAATGGCATTGTGTTATCATCTATCTTCACGTCGTCAAGGTGTGTGCTGGCGAAGAACGATGGTGATGGGGAAGCAAAATTGATGGCGGCACAGTTCGATCTCCTCGCCTACACTGGGAGGGAAGAAACTGGGGCGAGGTACGGTTGAGCTCCAGGACTTCATGTTAGAGCCACGTCGTCAGCGAGAGGAGCAAGCTTGGTGGTGCTGCACGGTGGTTGAGCTCAGCGGCGTTGCATGGTGGTTGAGCTAGGGATCGGCACTGGGAGCTACTTTGGTCCCTCTGTCCCTTTTTATAAGGGATTAAAATATTTGTATCAAAATATAAGAGATTTCTATATATAGGTAAAATAAGAGTAAGTCCAAATCATTAGCAACCCTTCATCAGAAAACGAACGGCTCCTGTGTCACCTAATCGTCACACTCGATCCAAAACTTAACATGGTCTGGCTTGAACCAATTATAGTCAAGGGCACCCACTGTCCTTTTACAAAGTTTGTCTCACCTCAGTTCAAGGAAACTATATTTTCTTCGCGATAGTGTGTCATAGACGTGAGCCACAAAATTATAGTGTGTCTCGGCTAAAATCGGGTTTTTTGGTGTGTTTGGGATGAAACCATCATTTCTAAATGTGTCTCAGACAATTTTGCCTAAAAATAATGCATGAAAAACAAATTATCAATGTGGGATGGTGACAAGAGAGAGTCATACTACTTAGAATGTCCAATATAACATTGACATTATACTAAAACATTGCACCACCGTAATTTCATCAAGCAGCATGTTGTGCAAACAACATTAGCAAACTTATTGTCGAACGTACGGAGTGAGTTCTAAAACTGCAAGGAAGTGCTGCAAATAATTTGTAGTGGTAGTCGTATTTTTTGAAATGCAGCTGCAATCATTTTGTAGAAGTGCTTACTAATCCGTAAAGAAAAAAATTTGAACACTGATCGTACCAGTGCTTCATTCCTCTTGAATCAGAAATATATGATCAATACAAAATAAAATAACAATGTTCTAAAATCTATGTACATAAATTTGACCATAGATAAGAATGATACAAAGAGATGGGCTAGTAGAAAAATCACACACACACACACACACACACACACACACACACACACACACACACACACACACCTTCTTCCCCAAACTCCCAATGTTTTACCACCGTTTTCTCTTCTCCTCTTCTTCCCCAAATCTACCAATGCTTTAATCTGAAAAAGAAACAACGCACATGCACCCTGCTGGACGACGACAGCATCGACCGCACCTTGATCAAAACATGCTCCAACTCGAAGGTGGAAACTGCATCCGGCACCCCGCGGCTTGCCTTGCTGCCGTGCGTCGCCACCCAGCAAGCTCGCACTCCACGCCATGCCTCACTGCTGAACATAACTTGAATCAGACATATATTCAGATTAATATAAAATAAAATGACAATATTGTAAAAATCTATGTATATACATTAATTTGACCATAGATGATACCAAGAGATGGGCTACTAGAAAATCAGAACACACACACACACACACACACACACAACACACACACACACACACACACACACACACACACACACACACACACACACACACACACACACACACACACACACACACTCTTGTTTCAGCCAAGCGTACTGCCCATCATCCCCACCTGCACGCGTAGCTTTGGCACCTACAATTACGCCAAATAATCTCAGTAACTCACTGAAGACTGAAGTTAGCGTATCCATATCATAACTGAAATTCAGTAATCGCGGAAGGTGTCGAGACCTAGAAGCATGTATGCCCATGTACCGTAGCAGGAACAATCCCTTCCTTAAGTCTGATGATATAAAGGGCCCATGACATCGAGTACGACACAGGGCGTCGTAGCGGTGAAGCAGTGCAGGTTCCCTACAGCAAAGCAGATGGCCTTGATCTAGACAAGAGACTTAACAAAACGTTTTTCTAGCACATGCTTGCTCATATCCAAGCCATACATATTTTTCGCGATGTCCCTGTTGCTGCACATATCCGGCAGGTTCCCTATATTAAAGCAGATGGCCTTGATCTAAACAAGAGAAACAAAACATTTTTCTAGCACATGCTTGCTCAGCAGGGTTTATCTGAGCCATTCATATTTTCGCGATGTCCCTGTTGCTGCTCATGTCTGCTCTTTTACATATACGGCCTTGTGTACTACACACACACACACACACACCCTTTCCGTCACTCCTGTGAGACCCGCCTGACACCTTCTCTCCACTCTTTACACTACTTTGGGTCCGTTTGGGACTGTTCAACTCCACTAAATCTGACTCAACTTCAGATTTTTCTAGCCAAAATATAGTTCACAAAATCTGTGGATGTGACCCTCAAATCCACGAATTTATTATCTGTCCACTCTGCTCATCCCCTTACTCTGATGAGCTCAGTGCTCTCCAGCCAGCCACGGAGACTTCCATTCAACCAAATCGACCGGTGCGACGTCTTCAAGCCGAATTTTCTCAAACATTTTCTTTCTTCGCCATCTTCCCTCCCTTCCCTTTCCTCTATTGCTCCCAGTTTTCCTCCCCGAACAGACCATCCTTCATGCCACTGTCAGTTCTAATCACCACCATGCTGCAAGCTCCTATTAGGATTTGAGTTTACCATCTCTCTCTCTCTCTCTCTCTCTCTCTCTCTCTCTCTCTCTCTCTCTCTCTCTCTCTCTCTCTCTCTCTCTCTCCCCTGCAATGCAAAGTCTTTAGTAGAAAGAGGAGCTTGAATCTGCTAGTCAATTTATTTTTTACTTTTTAAATCTACTAACTAGAAAATCAGGCGACGCGCCTGATTCCTACCTGCGTTACGACTTTTCTTATCAGTTTGGGCAGGCAGTAACATAGGCAACCTAAATTTTGTAATCACAATATATAGAACAAATAAAGATTGGTTAGGTAGGGACCTGCTATTTATGTCATGTACAACAATTCCGGTGTCTGGCTATAACTATACAGTGCTTTTAGAAATGCAACATCATTAGAAGAGAAATATTTGGTAAAGCAGTATAACTTGGTCCATACTGCTTCACTAAATGTTTTTTTACTACTTCATGGGGTGATTAATAAATGAAATACATGAAAGCACATACATAACACATTTTAAATTTTACCAACCACCACAATAGGAATGTTAGTGTGAAACATATCATTCGATCAGTTAACTATAGGTGACATCAGTGAACAATCTTTGTAATATATGATCTGAAGTATGGGAAGCTTAACCAATCAATTCTGAAGGTCTGTTATGGCAAAAATTATTTATCTATGAAGAATCAAGTAACATTACTACAAAAACCATACTCCACTATTGTAGTCCTTGTGCTATTTTATCTGTGAAGAATTAAGTAACTATACTGAATAGTGGAGTATGGTTTTTTAAGTAATGTTACTTGATTCTTCGTAGATAAATAATTTCTTCATAGCACAAGGAGCTGCATTTTTCTCTAATACTTTTTCATTTGTTTCTTTAGCTTAGTCCTTGTGCTATTTTATTTTTAAAAACTAATCTGTACGCTGCTTTAATCTTAAAAAATGCAGCTCATCTTAGTATTTCAGTTGCATTTGCCAAATTATTGTGTATGCATAGAGTATTTTTATTTTAAACCATAGTCCATGTTGTGAATTCATAGGGCCCTATTTTTTGTTTTTCTCCAAGAATAGTACCATGAGGTACTTCACGTTTCCACAAACGCATGAGTGCAAGAATTGCTCAAAATGGAGCTACAGTTCTAAGGGCTTATGTATAATTACAAAAAGGTTATGGGGACCTATATGTAAGAACAAAAAAGTTCTAAGGACCTTTTTGTAATTATAGAAAACGTTTAGGGGTCTCGGTGTAAAAAGATAGGGGTTGAAACGTAGGAGAGTGGGGGGTCGGCCTCTTTATAAGTGGCGAAGGGTGTGCGGCTGAAATGCCTGACAGGGCGCGACGGCGAGGGGGCCATGCTAGTGATGTGCGCAGGGAAAGGCTAGAGGGCCGGCAACGCGACGGAACGAGGACTCGAGGAGGGAGCACGTGTTCCATGCGGCGCGCCGGAGGACGACGATGACAAGCGGACCTCACGACGACAGCATCGACCGCACCTTGATCAAAACATGCTCCAACTCGACGGTGGAAACTGCATCCGGCACCCCGCGGCTTGCCTTGCTGCCGTGCGTCGCCACCCAGCAAGCTCTCGCAGTCCACGCCATGCCTCACTGCTGAACATTCCTTGAATGAGATATATATTCAGGTTAATACAAAATAAAATGATAATATTCTAAAAGTCTATGTACATACATTAATTTGACCATAGATAAGAATGATACAAAGAGATGGGCTACTAGAAAAATCAGAAACACACACACACACATACACACACACACACACACACACACACACACACACACACACACACACACACACACATGTTTCAGCCAAGAGTACTGCCCATCATCCCCACCTGCACTCGTAGCTTTGGCACCTGCAATTACGCTAAATAATGTCCCTATTGCTGCACATGTCCGGCAGGGCCTTGATCTAGACAAGAGACAACAAAATGTTTTTCTAGGACATGCTTGCTCAGCAGGGTTTATCTGAGCCATTCATATTTTTGCAATGTCCCTGTTGCTGCACATGTTTGCTCTTTTACATTTACGGCCTTGTGTACTACACACACACACACACACACACACAAACACACACACACACACACTCCTCCTTTCCGTCACTCCTGTGAGGCCTGCCTGACACCTTCTCTCCACTCTTTGCACCGTCACTCTTGTGAGGCCCGCCTGACACCTTCTCTCCACTCTTTACCACTACGCGATTTTTATTTTCATATTCATATATTAATTAATTTGAATCCCACTATGTCATTCTACATCTTGAAGATATTATTTTTAACGATATTGGATACGATCACTGGCGGAACCATGCACTGGTTAGACACTCCCCCTTTCCGTCACTCCTATAATGACAGTTAGCAGGTTTTTGCTCACTACAGCGAGAGAAACAACGATGATGGCGACAACAATCATGAGGGCGACAACCATGGTTGTGACGACAATAGCTCCGAAGATGAATCGCTAACTTGTGCTTAATATTTTGGTAGTTCTCACAAATTTATGCCTTTCTCTGAGGTGTGTGAGGAATGTGTGGTGGAAGACTGTTTGGCTTGTATGACTGTAGCTCTAGAGGCCTAAAACTGAATTTAAAACCATGTAGCTCTGATGCTTCGATGATTTGGCTATGACTTTGCTTGTCTATTGATGGGAAAATTCAGCCATGGATTGGATCGTAATGTGAAACATCTATTGAAATTTAACTGTTTCTTTTTTCTGATGTCAAATTATTGTTTGTGATGGTTTGTCTATATTTTTTAACTGGGTAGGTCGGACAGGTTTCTCATTTTTTTTTTCTGACAGGAAATATCCGACAGCGATATTTTCTGATTATTACTGATGGTGTGGAAGACCCACATATTACTGACGGGGTGGAAAACCCACATATGTCAGGGCAATGTCTTGTACAAATCTGGATAATAAAAAAATTTCTATACGAAAGCCGACAGAAATTTCCATCACAGATATTATTTATGGCGGCAAACCGTCACAAAATTCCTATTTTAGTGTTGATCTATGGCTGACAGTATTTTTTGATGTTTGGTGACCGTTTTTGGCCCTCACTAAACACCCAGTTTCCAGTAGTGTATGACCCATCTTGCCAGAAAAGTTCTTCATAGGACTCAGAAGCTAGATTGTAACTGTTTCATGCAAAATTACAAATGAAAGGTTAAATCTTAAAAAATATTAGCCAGTGCACAAAGAATTCAATATAGTTCTGTTGTAGAGGGGAGACCTCTACACATATCCCCTACTTGTGTTTCCCTCACAATATGTTGACATAAAATGTGTCTCCCTCATTCGTACCTCCACATGTCTTATCAGTTGTCGCTATTAATTTTAGGGGAAATATGTCAAAAGAAAATATATAAAACCGTGAGAAAGTTCAGTTTCCTATAGAGGATATAGGATCTCAACGCTATATCTCAACGCTATAGGATCTTATAAGAAACAAAAGCGTCATGTGTTCATTCATCACAACTATTTTTTCAGGTTCCAAGCTAATATTAACAATTTTTTGCATGCTTTTTTAGAATCAATGCGAATGCAAAGATGTCCACAACGATTTAATTTTTCAAGGAGTGCCATTGCAGCAGCAAGAAGGGTTCTACGTACTGAGCCTATCAGATGGGCCCTGGTGCCCTCTTGTGCAGGAAAATTACTGAAGATCATAAGGCAAACTGATGATTAGTTTTACTAAATGGCTGAGAAAAGGTGTATTGCACGCGGTGCTTGTTCTTGGGAGAGTAGCTATCAAATCAGCATTCAGCAAAGCTACAGGGTTATGAAATGCTAGTGCCTTTTCTTCCCTACCTCGCCCGGTTTTTCCTTTTATATTCTAGCTAGTATCCTTTTCCGCTTGTAGCAAAAGTCGTGCTTGTCACAAACCTGAAGAAGCCCACCGTTGTGACGTTGGCGATCCTATTATTGCAAGCAGACTCCAACTTAGCACATGGAGTAATCAAGCCAAGAAAAAGAAGTGAGAAACAATTATGGTTTCTGTCAAGCAATCCATCACTCGGCTTGCATTTTTGGATCAGCGTCCAAAAGAAAAGGCCAATGAGATGGAGTCAGAGACAACAGTGGAACTTTAATCTCGCACTGCCAATGTAGGGATATACATACAGAACATAAAAAGAAGTATGCCTCTTGTGAAGCTCTTACTATGTGTGGTCTGCAAGGATGCCAGACGGTTATGAACACACATGCATACATATATTGCATTTTCGAGTGAATGATGACTCTCTTAGTCGCTTTGCCTAGCTATCTAATTAGAATGTGTGCCAGAAACATATAGCGATATAATGTGTGTGTACACACGGGTGCTACCATATGTGTGTAGGCCACAAGCCCACAATGTGTCTCCATCCTTGGATGCAAAGCAGGAAGGATTCCCACAGACCTACCTGGGCCAGCCACTTTCAGATGAGAGGCTTCGCTTGTCAGCTTTCAGTCCTCTCATGGACATACCTATCGGTTGAATGGCATCCCTATTGAACCCCGCCCAAAGCGCGCACCAACGTGCTGGTCCCACCTTACAACATAACTTGTATGCTTTCGTCCTCGCTTCACGTAAAATAGTTAATCCAAGTTATTGTTGCATTCCAGCCTCTGGCTATTTAAGTAGGTCTTGCTCCACCTCAACTTCTAATATGGGACTGATCTATGGTGCCATTGTGCCCAGCAAAACCAGCACAGATGGGCCACATTCTACTAGGCCGGGCTTTCACAACTGCAAACACCGCCCTCAATCCCGAACCATCACCGTCACCGAGACTGCTTCAAAATATTAGCTATAAATCTTAGTGGTAAAACAAACCATAATAAAATATTAGCTCACCGTTTCAAAATATTAGCTAATATTTGAGCTAATATTTTGAACCATCACCGTCACCGAGACTGCTTCAAATATCACTGTCACCATACCGAACCATCCGGAACCGTCACCGTTCGTCTTATTCAAAATATTAGCTCAAATATAAAATATTATAAGTTGTGTTTCAAGTTTCTTTAGTGGTAAACCATAATAAAATATATATGAATTTTAATTTTTTTGAATAAAACGAATGGTCAAAAGTAATTAAAAAAAAGTCACGCCGACAACAATTTAAAAAGGAGAGAGTAGGGTTTTATGTGTAGGGAAGATAATCGGTGCAGCTCCCTTTTATGAGTAGAGTACCGAATGAATTTTTTCCATTAGGGTACTCGCATTCTTACCCAAATTCTGGGTTCTAATTGTAATTTTACTCTAATATTTTAACTTTGTGATTTTACTCTCACTATTTCAAAATGAATATGCCGTTTACCACGACAATCTAACACCGTTACTTGGCAGGATGAAGAGAGAGAAGTTTTGTTGGCTAGCTGAAGGTTGAAGAAAGGTCATTTTTTAATCAACGTCTGTCACTGACTGACTTAGTGATGTTCGATCTGATTAGTGGCTTTAAATGCTGTCACAATGGATAAGTGGCTAGCGACATTCAAATTTTATCAAAACATCACTCATTTTTGACATATATAAAGAGTTTATGTGTGATATTTGGTCCATCAAGATTTGAAGTATGTCAAAATGATTAACTATGTCAAAAGACGTGTAAATCTGCAAAGGTATGTTCTTTCTTTTTACAGCTCTTTTGACACCGTTAGTTGCACAGAACGGAGTAGGGGAAAACATAAGCTTCAATTCAAAAAAATTAAGAGTAAAATCACAAAGTTGAAAAAATAAGAGCAAAATCACAATTGAAGTTGAGAGTAAAGATAAGAACACCATTGTCTCTTTTCATTTTTATTACGCTACATTGCTTATCGTTTTTAAGATGTCGCCATTTTCAACAAGAGGAAACTACAAACCCTCATCCCCACGACTGCACGGAGAGAATCAAAGCTTCAGTTTTTCATGCATCAGGTGGCGGAGCTTCACGACAAAAGCAAGGGGGGCGGTAGTAGTAAAATAGATAAAAATACAGCAGAAATCACTGTACAAATACTGTTTGTAAGAAGAAATTTCTATACCTAGGAGGGCCATGGCCTCTGTTGGCCATAGGAAAGCTCTGCCCCTATTCATTGGAAGCTTGTGCTCGGGGAGGCCCCTCACGCAAGAAAGAAAGGGCTGCGGGACAACTCGCAGAGGCTTACTCGCCGGCCCCCTCGCCTCCGGCGGCCTTGCCGTTGGCGGAGGAGGGAGGCCCGGCATCGAGGCGTCCTATCTCCTCCAAGTTTTAGATAGTTAGATTTTCTCACAGTGGTTGCTTTTGGCGGCGGCCGTAATGTTTGTTAGGGTTAGGGTTCCTTCAATGGTCCGGTCGAGGGAGGCGGCGGCGTGCGACGTCGGCAAATTCATCTGCATGGAGCAACGGAGGATGAGATGTCTCTACGGTGGTGGCGAGGCGAAGGCGTCATCATCGATGGAGAATAAGGTACTCCGGCCCCTCCTTTGTTTTGCCGTGGTTCGTTTTGACCATGGTTGTGGGCTAGTGAGATTTTGGTTTCCGGTGACATCTATCTGGATGTTTCTTGAATTTGTGTTTTCCCACGACGAATCTGATGAACAAGGCGACGATGAGTTCAACGATCAGTTCTCTCCCGTCAGAGATGAGGATAACGGTGGCGGATAGTGAGATAGCCGTGTTCGTTTAGATCGGAGTTCTCTTCCGTGGCATATCCATCTGAGATGGTGATCCTAGATGGTGGAATTTATGGCTTTTTTAAGGTTTCTTGTCTCCCATCAGTAGAGTTGGAATTGTTTGGGATGTGTTTGTAATCCGGAGATGTAATATGTTTTAATATCAATAGAATTCCCTCTTCGAAAAAAAAAGAAAGCTCTGCCCCTGCATCAGGACGAGACAAACATGTTGAATATTCCAAACATGTTCTGTTGGGCTGCGGCTTGCTTGTCTCCGCGTCGTGTGTCTCGATCGGTGTTTCCTCACACGTGGAAGTCATTCGCTCTCCCACAGGCTAGGCCAGGCCCCACTTCTAGCGCAAATAGGAAACGTCGTCACTCGTACAAATTCGTTTTTTTGTCTGTTCGTTTTCTCTAAGCCTAAGTTTAAACTTATCATATTAAAAAGAATTTTGCTATTTATGAGTATTAAATAAAATCTAATTATAAAACTAATTGTAGAACTTCTAGTCTAATTCGCGATACGAATCTGATGAGGGTAAATAAGTCGTGATTAGATGATAGTTATTGTAGCATTACTATAGTAAAATATAGATTAATTAGGCTCATTAGATACATCTCGTAAATTAGCACCTATCTGTCAAAAAGATTTTGTAATTAGACTTTATTTAATACTTTTAAATAACAAGATTCTGTTTGATACGATAGGTCTAAATTTAGGCCTAGAGAAAACGAACAGCCTTACTCACTAAGCTCCGGTTCTGGACTTCTGGTAGCACCGCCCCTCATCATCGATGTCATACAAGAATTGTTAGTCATTGAGGATTGAAAGGTACCCACAAGAAACTGCGCATCTGGAGTGCTGTGCTCATGGCGAAAAGAAGGGATGAGCACGTCGGAACAGGTTGCCCATGAACCCGGCCGCGAGCGAAGAACACAGACGCGGTAGCAGAGTTGCTGAAATTGAGCCCGGCGGCGGTGCCAGCGAGCAACGACAGGTGCGACCACTCCTTGACATGGAACAACGCGAACGCGTCGTGCTTCTGAGGCAGTAGGACTCATCACAAACTCCGACTCCAGTAGACCATGCACACGCGCACGAGGACGTCGCTGGCCTCGTACGTGTGTGGTCGGCATGGAGTCGTCTCATAGCAGCGTCAGCGGCAGCGTTTTCCACCTCAACGGAGGAGCTGCTCGCCTGAGGTGTAGTGGATCTGGGGCTGCGACTAGGGGGATCTCCCACCATGAGTGGAGTCCACAAAACAACATTACAAAGGGACTAAGGGTAGATTACAGAAAACAACATGAAAATACCTGCGAATTTTCTTTTTCTTTAATAAAAAATGTGTGTGAAAGACCTGCTTGCCCTTCTGTCGTTCTGGCTCCGTGACCCTGGCCAAATCGAGTCGACCGAATCAGACGAAACCGGAGACGGCGCTCCCTCCCTGCTCCGAACCTCCTATAGAGCGTTCTACAGGATTCAACTTGTAGGTCAGCCTAATAGCCTACCAAATTCGGCCTACTTAAGGCAATTTAGCTTATCAAATGACCGTCAACATTTTCAAACACTAGTTTCAACATTTTCGTAAGTCTATGTCAACATTTTCAAACAACTGAGTCAACATTTTCGCCGAAATATTGACATGGCACGTCTAAAATGTTGACGCAATGCAATAAAAATGTTGACACAGTACATTTAAAATATTGACGAAAATTTAGAAATTTAAAAAATTCAAAAAATATTCAAATTGGATCTCATTTGGTAGAATTAATTATAACAAAAACGTAAGTTCAAACGGATTCGAAAACGGACTTACGGTTTAAGAGAAAAATGTGTTTAAAGTTTGCAAATCGTTTCTTTTTCTTCCACCTCCCACCCGCTCCAATCAGAATGCGCCACGTGCCGCCCATCTGTGCTCTCCCTCTCAACCAGCAGCGCGCGTGAGCCATTCGATGTCTGTTCGCACGAATCTCAAAGCGTTCTATCAAAAGGATTTTGTAGGGCGGGCTACGTATAGAATTGGCGCCCTGCTCCTCTCCGGCAAGTCCCACGGTAGACTGCGCGGAGCGGGGCGGCCCTTCCCTTCTCTAGCACCGACGACCCGTCGCTTCTCCGACCTCATCCCAGACTCCCCGCCCACGCCGCACCACGAGCAGCCGTCGCAGCCGCAGGAGCTGATGAAGAACGCGAGGGCGGGGGACGCGGTGGGGCCCAAGGACCTCGTGCTCCCCTACATCTCCGGCATGCTCATGGAGGACGACAGAGGAGAAGTTCTTCTACGACTATCCCGACGCCACCCTCCTGCGGGCGCAGCAGCCCTTCCTCGCCAACCGCCCGCACCGCCGGAGTGCTAGGCGTCCGCGCCGCCGGAGTCCGCGGTCAGTTGGCGAAGCGTCCGCGCGGCCAGTTGGTGACTCGATGAAGGAGGTGGAGGCAGGGGCGCCGAAGTGGGAAGAGGAGGGGAAGGGGAGCCCCCGCCTCAGCCTGCTGCCGCTCCTCCACGTGGCTCTATGGCCGCAAGCGAGCCACGCCGCGAAGGACAGCGGCGCAGGGGAGCCGCGACCCGAGGCCTCCTGTCTCTTAGCCCGTGCACGCCGGAGATGCCCCGCCGCCGCGCGGTATCTTGGAGTGCCGACGATTTCGGTTCGATGTGCTGCTGCGATTCGTTTCGCCGAGAGGATGGAGAGGCCTAACAACGCAGGGCGGGCCTGTTTGTTTAGGCTCCAGCTGTGTCGGCTCTGATTGTTTTTCTAAAAAACAGCTGTGTGTCTGAAAACGTTTGGCAGAACGGCTTCTTTTGTGACTTCTCCTGATTTGTAGGAATGGATGAAAATGAGAATTATCTATAACACCCTGGACATATGATTTTAATTTTATCCGTGTAATACACGTTTGATCTCTATTTTATGTGATTAAAAAAATATTAAAATGAGAGATTATATGTTAACCCATAAGTAGTGGTTTATAATAATATGACTTTTTTAGCCTGATTAGTGTGAGTGTGGGCTGTAGCTTGGCCCATCACGGAAATAGATTGATCGAATAATACGTTGTGCTAAATCCTTGAAAATTTGCTCTCACGAAGAATCGAACCCAGGACCTCAGGTGTTACTGAGTCTCTTGTAACCACTAAGCTATAAGCCCTTTCGACAGCGAGGTGTCAGTGGTGACTATGTCAATCTTTAGATTTATCAGCTCAGTCTTCAAAGATACTCATAGGAGTAGGGTTTGCGTACGTGTGTTCATAGGGGTGAATGTGCGTGCGTTGTGAGTGTCTGAGTTGTATTGTGTAATCTAAAAAAAAGAAAAGAATAATACGTCGTGCTCCTCTTGTTCCGTCCGCCATGGGTGAGCTCGAGAGCTCAAATCAACATGCGGAGAAGGGGTGATGGCGGCGAAGGAGTGATGGAATCGAATCCTCAAACTAGCCTGGTTCAATTTAAGTTATCAATTTAGATTGTAGCCACTAAAATTAGCAACGTGATGAGGAAGAGGAGAGGTGTTGCCGCATCTGCGTTGGAGTCGTCTGGAGGAGACGAGCCAATCGGAGAGGGACGAGAAGGATCTTTTCGGTATTCTCCAACGAACGATCCTACATGGACTGGAGGGGACGGAGAAGAAGCGGGCAAAGCCACCCTTGTACTGCTCCTACTTTGCACGGTTTTGGCCGCCGGCTTCCTACGGAGGAGCTGCCGAGTAAGCTGCTCCTTTGGTGGCGATTAAAGAGGAGCCGCTCTGGGAGCTGCTCAGGGAGCCGAAACAAACAGCCCCTTAGTCTTTTCTCTCGAGGTCGGATGGGCAGCTTTGCCAGTGGGGCGTTCGGAGGACTCTACACTTACTACTCTCTCCATTTCAAAATAATTGACATTTTTAGCTCTTGACACGTAGATTAAGAAAAGTTGGTAAATGTTGGTGTGCAGGAAACGAAGAGAAAGATAGAGATGTATTGCGAATAGAGAAAGTACATCAGGAAGTGAGAATGACAATTATTTTGAGAAAACTGGATGATGTTAGAATGCCAAATAAATTAGGACAGAAGGAGTAATATTTTCCTATACTCCACCCATAGCAGCGGTGTGAAATCAATTGGCCCCTGGTACCGGAAAGAATCTCGTCTTCCTAGAAAACGGGCACGGAAAACAGAACGGCGTGACGCCGTTTGCTGGTGGATAAAACTTTAGTGGGGCCAGGCTCTAGACTGCGGGCGAGCGGATGCTCTCCACGTGTGAGGAGACACCGATCAAGACAACACAGGCAAGCTGCAGCCGTTCTGTTTACCCATGGGACACATGTAACAGCCTGCAATAATGATCAACACCCAGGGAGTATAATTAACAAAACAGCATAAAAGAATAAACAAGTTGGGAAATTGCCGAGAGCCAACCATCATGTACTACATGCCAGCAAACTGGACATTGAGTCATTGACAATGAAAGCCTGTCCAAATACACAATATTTTATTCTAAAAAAATAGACAAGATTTTATTCAGTATACCAGACAATCGCGCCTTTATTTTACTACGAAAACCAAATAATAATACATGTACTCCAGGTCTTGCTTTTATGCCACGGAAACAGAGACAATGGGCATAATAAGTCCCAGGTTTATAATGAGTGCAACCGATTCTGCCATCCTCAAGGTAGGCATTTTTTGTACAACCATATATATTGTGGCGAGGGAGTGTGATCATCAAAAGATAAACACGACACTGTCGTGAACCCTGTTCTTCTGGTTCTGGGCAACACATTCGGAGATCCACATCAGGTTCCTTATCTCTTGCTCACGTAACCTGATGTATGCGAAGAAAACCGCATAATGGAACTGCACAGATGCACAGACAAGAAAAGAAGTGTCAAAATATAGCATTATGTGCACAGGCTAGCAAAATAGCTTTGGATTTTTGGAAGGCCAGTAAGCAATAAACTGAAACGTGTTGAAGCCTGAACCCATTCGCCACCAGCAGAAGCAAGCACATGAATGGATTATAGAGTGCTTGTGTAGATGGTGCATAAAAGCATGTGCCATGCATATCATTAGTGTGCAGGTGACTAGGCACTATATTAGTTCAGTGATCCTTCATAGAAACCATAACAAAATTTTCTAAGCAGAGCTTCCAATTCATATTAGCCAGTAATCTTTATGGAGTGTTATCAGGAACCTCAGAACGAACTGGAACACCTAAATTATACACCATATTTATGGAGGACATAAGATGAATCTGCATATAAACTCATATATAAAAATTGTTAAAGCAGAAAAATATACCTGCTGCTCAAAGGACAAGCATAGCCTCCGCACTTCCTCCTCGTAAAAGGCCTTATCCAGCATCTGGCTTTCACCGTATGAAATTCTGGAAAATATGGCCTGGTATGGTGGATACTTCTCCATTACACCACGCACCTACACAATGATCAACTGATTCATTGCGAGAAAGATTTATAATCGATATGTACAGATAGAAATCCATCTTGAAATGATACATGTGTGTTACTACTAAACATGTCCCCAAGCATTTGGAACTTAATTCCCTCTTTATGAAGAAAGCAATTCAACTTTCAACCTTGAAGTGAGAAAGACCATAATAGAAGATATTGAACACAAGTACAGCACAAGCTACAAAATATCCCAACAAGCACAAAAGATCAAAAGTGCAAGATTTTTTTTGGGGGGGCAACTGCTGGCATGAAGATGAACTATGTTAGGTAAGCCAGCTTCAAAAGGCAAGAAAGTAAAACAGTTTAGCGAATGATGATTACACAAATGGTTTCAGAAATACACACTCTGCAACTGCACTCGTGATGCATATCCTAAGGATATGCGTTCACAATATAGTGAAAATGAAAAATCCATTAAAAAAAAGCACAATGTAATAGCATGAGACAAATCACTTTATTATGTGTCAGACAAATCATCCAGAAACCATCACTGCCGATATCAATATATTGACCATCACACTTGAACTTTGTGCTACAAAAACCTCTACCTTGGAATACCACGCTTCTCATTTCAAGATGAAGCTCCTGAACAGGGTACTGTATGTTTCTAATAGGCTCCATTAGGGTCTTTTTAACAGGCATTTTTTACTAATATAGTAACTGAAACTTAACCACTAAGAAAGCGAAAGAAATTCAAAGCATAGCAGTGTGAGTTTAACAATTGAAAATTTAAAAAAAAAATGCATCCATTCAACATTGAGCGTAATTAGATACAAACCTGATCCACATCTTCGCAAACAGCAAGTTCTTCATGACCATATGGATACCTGAAGGATATCAAAATATTACATTGACATGAAAATAATAATGCCTAATTAGATATATCACTAGTGTTGATTTCAATGAAAACGTACAATAAACCAAAGTTGGAGTACAGCTTTCGGCGATCATCTCTAGTCAACTCAGTCCCAATACTGCCAAACATGACATAGAAATTAGTACAATATTAAGGCACTTGTGCAGAATAAACAAAAGTATGCCAGGCCAAAAATGGGAAAATTCAGCGCTTCACCTGTTAATTGTAATGTTAACAGCCCTTCTGTCAGCTTCAAATGAAAGTAGGTCACACATGATCTCAGCTGTTGCGCCACCAAGTTTCTATACCAAAGAAGTAACAAAGAAAACAAATGAAACTAAAGCAAATGGAAATTATTGAATACTTATTGAGAAAACGCCGCCAAGGAAGCCAGATTTGAGCCTACCTGGCAGAACTTGTAAAAATCCTCAAGATATGCTTTGTATAGAGTGTTCCTCATAATTTCGATATTCATGTCATCCAAATCCTACAAAATACAGAAAACCCTCAGTACCAAGGCATCCTTATAGATTTAAGAAAGTGAAGTCCAAAACTGTGTCAATACTTACTGTACAGAAGAAATGTAATAAAGAAATGATTAACAGCAGTTTACCTCAGATGTTATACACTCTGAAAAGTAAGGCGCCAGGGGTGTATCAACTAGAACCAATCTATACAGCTCGCGCATGTTTTGAGCAACCGCAAGCGACGCAATGCTGTTGATAGAAAGTAAGACAAGTGCTTAGTATTTTTTAGTTTCTGGCATGTCTCTAAGACAGACAAAAAACACTAATACCTGTCAAACATTCCCAATGGATGGCATTTCTCCAACAGTTCATTAACATCTCTCTCATGCAATGTCCCAGTAACAATGAGGACAACATTATCAATCATGTGTCCGTACCTGTGAAAAACGTAATCCTGTTAGGATCAAATTACTGCACCAGAGCAGGAAATGTAAACCTGATAATAGAAAAAGATAAAAAGATACCACTTACGTTATATATTGCAAAAATGTAGATAGCGGTTCATTAGCCTGACAAAGCATGTGTTTGTACTCATCAACCAGTTTAAGAGTGCACTTCTCAACAATTGTGGTTGTGTGCAAGGGAGACGGCTCTGCAATTTACCAGACATAAAATTCCAGGTTCAGTGGTATCACAAATGCAGTGACGAAACATATGCTGCAACTCTATTGGGAGAACAACTGCCAACACAAAGTTTACTAAACACAAAATTTTGTTGATTAGGCAGAATTTCTGCCATTGTTGACGAAAGAAAGCATTACTGAGGGAGTTAGAAATTATACATTTTCGGCATAACCATTGCAGATATAGAAACTATATATATGCTAATCCTTCAGTGTATAGCCCTAAGAAGAATAATCTGAACACCATGGTGGCTACCTTTAGGGGTTCAAGCTTAAGCAGATGCAGTTGATCCACAAGCACGTGTAGATTCTAGCAAATGAAACTCTCCTAAGAAGTGGTTAGGTCATCAAACTAATCTTCTTTAGTGCGGCCTACAGAATGGTTTACACTTTACATGAATCACATCAGGTCGTACAAGTAAGCTAAGCTGCGTTAATTGCTCTTATGCATAAAATACATTAATCCGGAAATGAGGACTTGGGAAGAACAATCTGTTCAACTTCAATCTACCAAGATCTCTATCCAGACTGGTGGGTTTAAGAGACTAGTTAAATTCACAAAGCTCCCAGGTAATAACATATACTAACGAGCTCCCCACCCCGTGACCCCCAAATTATGCAGAGAGCACAATGCGCGGAGTCCTATCTCGAGAACGGGCCCCGCTAGTCGCACTAGCCCGAAATCCCCAATCCATGATCGCAATTCGCACGGGGCGAATCGCGAACCCACCATAGCAGCGGCGGATCGAGCAGCACGGCGGCGCCCACCCGACCCCATGTACCCGATCACAAGGAGGAGGGCAGGAGATCTCACCGTTCTGGAGGTAGGGACCGTACTCGGTGGCGGTGAGGTGCATCTTGATGTCGTCGAGGTTCTCGCACTGGCACAGGTTGTTGTAGTCCGCGGCGGTGAGGAGCCCCGAGCGGTTCCCCCGCACGATGGCCTCCAGGAAGCCGTCGTGGATGTTGAACGACAGCATCTCCCACCCGTACATCTTCGCCGCCGCCTCGCCGGAGCTGGGCCCCTGTTGGGTGGGAGAGAGGGCGGTGGCAGGAGCTCGCCGGCGTAGGCCGGATCGGGAGGGGGAAGGTCGTCGAAGATGAGATCCGGGAGGTGGGGTCGCGGTGCGGATGCGGATGCGGTGGAAGAAAGAGTTTCTATTAGAAGAGACTCGTCGTCGCAGCAGCTTGTGTGAGATCCGCGCCTGGCACGTCGGCCGTCTCTGTTTGTGATAGAGGGGCCTCCTCCTCCGTCCGATCCCGATCTGGTGGTGTACAGCGCCAAGAAACTGCCGAGATGTTCATAGGAGTAGACGAAAGTATTGTTTGTGGTCAAAAGTTCTTCGGGAAAAAAAACGATGAATGTTTTGCTTTCAAAAAAATTGGAGCACAGTGAGTTACAGAGTCGAGCTCTGTTTAGATTCGTGTGAGGACTCTGTTTCCTTCCTCGCACTACATTGTGTTCTTAGTTCTATAACTACAATAATTATGCTCTGATTTGCAATTTGTGTGGACGGTGTTATTGCTACTAGATGCTATGCCTATGTCTATATTTTTTAAAAAAAAAAAAACAAAGCATACGTTGTTCATCACTTTCTTTTGAGTGCATTGGTCATGTTTCTTCTAACATTAGCCATTCATCGATGTCACCTTATATTTTTGTGAGCATCATTAGCAGACAAAAACACTATTGAATTAAACTAATCTTTTTGGTTGAACTCGATGGAAAAAGATGAAAAAGGTCAAACCAATATTATCCACGGTGCTCATGGATTGCCTCTCGATTCTAACACATTTCGTAAGATACTTTAAGAGGTGAGATGGATTGGTGTGCAAAAATTGACGAATTGCAAGATCATATTTAAATTTATCTCTCAAATTACTCCATCTGTTCACAAATATAATGTCGTTTTACTTTTGTCCTAAGTCAAACTTTTAAACTTTGACTAACAGTATATTTTTTGGTCTACGGTGCATGAGCCCAAAATTATGTCACTCACCTTTTTTCGACAAAATCTCCTCTACTCACCATCTATGTATTGAATTTGTTTTTGTTTTCTAAGAAAGATATATAATTGCTGAAACTGATTCAGGCTTTGGTGCTGTTCTTTACTCCTAACACTTCCTGATACAAAGTGTGAATAATAATATTCCACATAAAAATCTCTCCGAGATGAATCCTTTGTGTAGTGATGAACTTTCTCTTGCAAAAGATATGTTAGTTACAGAATGTGCCGACTTTGTGCCAACGGAATGAGGTTCCAATCACCTTTCTTGAAAATAATGGCATCCCCCTGCCCAATGTATAACAAGCGATTCCGTGTAAGACTGTTATCATTTTTTTTTTCTTAGAACAGATTATTCTCAGGTTTTTGGATGACCGTTCTCCGTGATATTCTATGCATGGGCAAACTCTTGTAACAGTTCCGAACTAAAGCCACTAATGAATCTCTATCTTTTTCCTTTGATGATCTTACGCAAGATAGCTCTCTTTGTCAAACTTTCATGGCTCTCCAAGGCCACCAGGTGTACAACTCTTTCGTCGGATAAATTCTTGTCACTTCATGGAAAATGCTTCATATATGGTAAATGCGGTCAAAAGCCAAACTTCAAAAAGGGTTGTTCACACTTTACTGATATATGGCTTTCTTTGTGTAGTCAAACCAGTCCAGACTCATAGACATTTCGACTATAAACTGAAACTCAGACAAAAATGCCACGAGTGTTGCTTTCAGATAGATTACTCCTTGTTCAGCATTTTGATACTGATAGATATACGACATGGCATAAGAAAGGTGACCTGAAGCATTTGTTGATTACAAAAATGCCACGAATGTTGCTTTCAGATAGATTACTCCTTGTCTCCTATTGAGTTTGAGCTATCGTTGAAACCACACCGAGAAAGTGCGTTTCCCTATCCTTTGATGCGATTCAAGGGTGGATCACATATGAAAAAATTGGCTAAGCAGCTAGTTGCAAATTTTGCTCTCGCTAATTCCGAGCACTGCTATTTTACATGCCTTGTAGAGTTTCGTTAGATTATTTTTGCACTCTTAACCTTCTATGGTACTGTTCAAACAATGGAAGTGGCCAATGTCTATGATGGAAAAATAGAATGTGTGAAAGTCTAAAATTGTACGAGTTTCTCTGCTAATAGATCACGCATTGCATAACTGATATGGTGACATTATAGAAATCCAATAGATTCGTGGTGTGGAAGTATGTTATGATCACTTAAATATCAACTACATTAGGTCATCAAACGTCACTCCCGAATCCTGTTTACAAATCAGTTCCATGCTCTGTCTTTGTCCGGTCCATAAGCATAGACTGGCAAGAGGTTCCGGCAAATGAGAGCGAAAAGATCAATGCCTTCTCTGGTCTCAGAGAACCCATTTGGTGAAGGAACGCGCTTCCAGCAGATCATCTTCTGTGATGCAGATTACGAACCTGAACAGAGATACGGCGGCTATCTGACTTGTGAGCAGAGCATGCTGCTTGGCGATGGATATTTGAAACTAGGCTCAAACTGAAATGATTATTAAAAAAAAAGGTATGAATTCAAAGCCTTCTGATTTCTACTCTGACGTGCTGAAAGAAGGAATAGATGTGGCAAATTGCCATTACAACTAGTATATCAATGTCTTGGGATGTATCTATATATGCAGTATGAATAACCAATTTCATTTTGTTGTTCTATCCTCTCCGATACCAAGTTCCACACTCATTATTACAGCAAAATGGAACAATGAAGGGGAAGGAAAAAGAACCGAGACCCTCTTGCGAGAGTCAGAGCAGGCGGTCCGATAGGCTGGGCAGTCGGCGGAAGAAGTTGACGGCCGCCGGCGGCATCGGGTCCCGGAACATCGGGTGGCGCAGGTAGTAGAAGCCGCCGGCGACGGCCACCATCTTGGGCGGCATGGCGTAGAGCGCGACGGCGACGGCGAGGCAGACGCCGACGAAGATCCTGCTGGCGCGCGGGTCCCTCCAGCTGACGAGTGCCTGCAGCCGCTCACCCTGCGCCGCGACGTCGCCCATGACGCGCTGCACCCGCCCGGCGAGCGTCCTCAGCCTCTCGTAGCGCACCCTTAGCACGTCGGGCGGTGGGACCGGGTCGAACTCCTCCTCGAGCTCGTCGCCGTCGACCGTGTCGGCCTGCGACAGGCGCGCGTCCATACCGGCGGGCCCCCGCGGCCGGAACCGGTAGTACCAGACGCCGATCATGAAGACGTAGAGCGAGGCCGTGGGCACGGCCAGCTCCGGGTACCAGACGAGGACGAGGTAGAGCGCGTGGACGAGCACGGTGGTGGACGGGCTCCGCCACCGGCGCACGCCGTCGAGCCAGCGCGCGAGGCCCACGGCCCAGGCGAGCACGCCCATGACGCGGAACCAGTTCGCCTTGGCGCGGCGCACGCTCCACGCGTGCGCGTCGGCGTCCAGCACGTGGCGCACCACCTCGGGCCCCAGCGGCGGCTCGGCGCGCGCCAGCCACGCCGCCACCGTGCGCACGGCGGCGCCGCGGAGCGCCTCCTGCTGCGCGACGCCGATGGGCCGCAGGTAGTGCATCCGCGGCAGCAGCGGGGACGTGTAGGTGGCCCACGTCTCGGGGAGCTGCTGCGGCGACGAGAAGCGCACGGCGAGCTGGACCTCGCCCATCTTCTTGAGGCCCGAGCGCAGCAGCACCAGCAGCGGGTAGGAGGCCGTGTAGGCGCGGTTGGTCTCCAGCGTGGACACGCGCACCCGCACCTTGCCGACGCGGTAGTCCTGGCGGTCCTCGCCGGGGGCGGCGAACATGCGCCAGTTGTCGAAGACGGCCACCGTGAGCACCGTGCAGGGGTCGTACACCTGCCACGTGTACTGCTCGTTCCACCGCGGGTTGAGGCAGTCGGTGACGGTGCGCGTGCGCACCCACTTCTTGCCGTACTTGGCCACGCAGTAGGCGTCGGTGGAGCCCTTGGCGCCGGCGCCCTTGGTCTTCATCGGCAGCAGGCCGCAGGCGCCAATGATGCCCAGCTCCAGCACGCCCACCGGCGGCTTCCACAGCTGCTTCGCCGTGGGCCGGTAGTCGCTGCACACGTGCGCCGCCTCGTCGAGCACGTGGTACCCGCCCTCCAGGCACAGCCGGAGGTGCAGCCGCCCGGAGTAGAACCCCGGCGGGCCGTGACCGGCATCGCCCCCCATGCCTTCGACGCTGAACCACCTCGACGCGACGATCTGCCGCTCGTCGAGGCGCTGCTCGACGGAGCTGACGGGGACGGTGGCGTGGCCGAGCAGCGACGGCTCCTTGACCATGGAGCGGTCCTCGACGAGCACGACGAGCGTGTCGTCGAGCGGCTCGGATGCGACGAACATGAGGTCCTCGGACCACGCGAAGGCGGAGCCGCCGCCGCCGCTGGCCACGGACCGGCGCGTCCGCGCGGACTGGAAGCCGAGCTGGATCTTGACGCGCACGTCGTACGGGACGCCCGGCGGCGGCGGCGGCACGCGGAGGTCCTGCGCCTCGATGACCGACGCGCGCAGGTACCAGAGCTTGGGCGACTGGTACACCTTGGCGCGCGTGTAGGACGCGTAAGGCGCGTCCGTGTTCCACGCCTCCGGGAACGCGTCGTCGGCCTGCGTGCCGATCCACACCGCCACCATCACGTCCCCCGTCACCGCGCCCGGCTCGCCGCCCTCCAGCCTGTACCACTGCGGCGCCAGCGGGCCGCCGTCGGGCTGGTCGCGCACCGGCACGTCCGAGAGGTCGAAGCACACGCCGCCCAGGAACGCCTCGCCGGGGGACGGCGCGCCGCCGTCCCACACGGAGATCTCCAGCGTCCGAGGCTCCTCCGGCTTCGCGTGGCTCATGGCGAACACCTGGTTCCACTCGGGGTTGCCCGTGCCGGACAAGTCGCGCCCCGGGCGCGAACGCAGCGAGTGCGGGCCGGCCTGCACCTTCACGTAGGGACCCTCGCAGGCGCGGATGCCGCGCACCCGCACCACGCGCACGAACAGGTAGCGCATCGGCTCCACCAGGTCGTACGACGACGGCTGCACCGGCTCCACGGCCTCGCCGGTGGACGCGAACCGCCCTGAGAGGACGCGCGGCGACGTGGCGTAGTGGTCGGGGCCCAGGCCGCTGCCGCTCGGGTGGCGCGGGACGCGGACGCGCTCCGTGCTCGACGCCATCCGCGTCTTGCGCACCTCGGGAGGGTACGGGTCGCCGCCGCCCTCCGGCTCCGGCGCGGGCTCCGGCTCCGGATGAGACTCCGGTGGCGGCGGCGGCGTCGACGGCCCGTGAGGCCCGTGCATCGGCGGTCCGTGCATCGGCCCGTGCGGACCGTGCATCGGCGGTCCGAGCATTGGTCCGTGCGGGCCGTGCATCGGCGGCGGCGGCATTGGTCCGTGCGGACCGTACATCGGCCCGTGCGGTCCGTGCATCATGGGGCCGTGCATCGGCGGGTGCATGGGCGCTTCCTCCACGATGATGACGGGAGGCGGCTGCCCGGGCTGCTGCTGCACCTCGACGGCGGCCTCGGTTGGCGCGGGCATCTCCTGGACCTCTCTCGGCTGCTCCGGCGGGACCTCCGGCGGCGGCGCGTTGTCGGCCTGCTCCGGCGGCCTCTCCTCAGGCTGCGGCGGCGGCCCGGCCGGCTCGTCGTAGTAGTAAATCTTGAGCCCGACCTCGCCGCGGATCCAGCTGAGCAGGCTGCGCTTCTCGAGCGGGAAGTAGACGATCCCCTCCTCCCCGCGGCGCGAGAACTGGGACCCGTAGATGCGGACGCGTCCCAGGAAGGGGTTCTTCCCGCTCCCGCCGCCGCCGCCGCCGTAGGGGTTGAAGCGGCGGTCGTGGTAGAGCGAGACGTCGAGCGCCTCGGCGTGCATGTTGGCCGGGTCGGGCACGCCGAACTCGAGCCGCTCGTGCCACTGCGGGTTCAGGTCCCGCGGCACGGTGCGCGTGCGCTTCCGCTGCCCGTCGAAGTCCACCACCGCGTACGCGCTGGACGTGCCCAGCCCGTCCTTGGGAACGAGGTCGCGCGCGTCCACCACCTCCACGGCCAGCTTCCGCACCATCGGCGGCGGCGGCCCCGGCGGCGGGCCGCCACCACCACCGCTACCATCCGCCATGGACGGAACGCGAGAGCAGGGGAGGTTGAAGAGTCGCCAAAAGCGAGAAGGCGACGGTGAATCGAATAGGGTTCCTTATGATGGACCGACGTGGGTGGCGGAGTGAGCCAGTGGCTTTTGCTTTTCGGAGGATTAGTGAGCTTTAGATGGAGAAAGAATCTGAGCAAAGAGCGAGGAATGGAGAGATGGAGGAAGAGAGGGAGTTGGTGTCTTTCTTGACCTGGAAGCTCTCAACTTTTTTCTAGCACAGAATCTGATCTGCGCAGTGTTGATCACCTTTTGAATGTGCAGTGATGCGGCTGTGCGCGTTGTTGAGTTCTTCTTCCCGCCCTTTTACTCGCGTTCCCAAGGGAGGCCGACAGTTAAATACTCTCAAGCGTCGTTGCCAAAGAGATTTACACTAGTACCTCAGATTTGTGCTCTGTTTTGTGCGCTCTGCTGCAACCTTGTCACACATGGCTCAAATATGCCTAAAATCGACTCTTCCCTATCCAATCCACCACTCATACTATTAATCAAATAAATTTCTTTTTGTTGCGTTCAAACAATGTCCACATGAGACCGCCATCTTTCATGTCGTTCTATCCTCGTCCTCGTGTCTTCCTAAATTACTCAGGTCCTCCGCTTCTGCAGCCACATCCATCTCATGTTCTATCTTCTAAGGTGTGTGATCTCCGTTACATTGTCCTCGTCTAATATCTTCCACGACTTTATATCTGCATGCCGCCTTTTCCACCCATTGTTTGTCGTTGCTCGTAGTTCCATCACTACCCACCGCCCATCCTCTAGCCCATATGCTTTGTCACCAAGCCTCCACCTAAGGTGGTGTTTGGATGCAGGTTGGGTTGGGGTTAGGGAAATAGAACCGGATATGAAGCATGGGTTTGGGATGAGGAAATCCATTTTATTCCCAATCCCTTGTTCGGATGAGCCAGGTTGAGGATAGGGCTAATAATATTTTGTGGACAAAATTGCCCTTGACTTGTTCACGCACGTCACAAAAGAAACAAATGAGGCCCAGCTTTTTCCTGGCCTCTGGAGTCCACGGGAAGCTTCAGCACTTGACACAGCCAGCGAGCTCGATGCTTACGCATGACGGAGCCAGCCGCAGGGCTGCGGGAGCACAAGCAGCAGGGCGCGGGTCTGGGTAGCACGACGCGCACGCTGGCCACAGGGCGGTGGAAGCACGAGCAGATCCGTGAGCTCGGGGCCTGAGCGCGGCGGCGACCGACGGGAGGAACAAAATCGACGGCGCGAGCTCGACGATTGATGGCGGAGGACTCCTCGCCGACGCTACAATTGTTCACCGGAGGGGTAGGTGATGTCCATCTCTCTTATCCCAACCAAAACCCACCCTCCTCATTGGGATGAGATCTGTGGGAAATGGAGGCTTCTTTTGCCTATCCCTAACCCTCTCTATTTCCCTAACCCAAAATCCAAACATTGGATAAGTTTCATCCCACCCTTCATTTCCCTAACCCAACCTCCATTTCCAACAATCCAAACAGCACCTAAAGGGGCAAAAGTCTCATACTAATCACAAAACAAATTTCTTTATGTTACGCCCAAGTAATGCCAACATGAGACTGCCATCTTTCCTGTCGTTCTAATACTCCCTTGTCCATCCTCACGTCTTCTGCTTCCGTTGCCGCATCCATCTCATCTTCTATCTTCTAGGGCGTGATCTCTATCACATTGTCTTCGCCTGATATCTTTAATGAGTTTATATCTGCACGTAGCCTTTTCGATCCACCGTTTGTCGTTGTTCATATTTCCATCACTATCCACCGCCCCTCCTCTAACCCGCGACAGGTGGCGCCGCGTATGATGTCACCATGCCTCTACCTCAAGGCTCGCCTTGGACAAAGATGAGCCCCATGAAAAAGTGTGATCATGGCTAATTTACATGTTTACCCATCGTTGAAAAAAAAAAGTGTGTTCGTGCCTAATTTTCGAAACAAGTAATTTTACGTGTGGTATGAATACACGATATGATTGGTAAAAAAAAAAATAGGCTGGCATAATGCATAGCTTGGATGCCCAAGTGCTCATACCCCGTTGTTTGATGGCTACGGGTGCTTGTGAAAGGAGTACAGAATCTGTTATGTCGTGTCGATCACATGAGTCGCTATATTTTCCGAAAGAAAAAAAACGAAGTGACCAAGGATGGGCTTTAGTTAGAGTTCATGAATTGACCATATCCAGGAACAAAACCAATGTAGGCATCATCTTGCTTCATATGTACGCGATCACTGGACGGGTCGCCACACGTAGAAAGGCGCCATGTGTTTCCATTTGCTAGCGTGTGCGTGTCTGTTTGAGAATCAGTTGATAGCGTGGTGATGTCAGCACAAATTTTTTTTTTTAAGATTACACAGTACAACTCAGACACTCACAACTCACGCACACTCACCTCTATGAACACACGTACGCAAACCCTACCCCTATGAGCATCTTCGAAGACTGAGCCGGCAAATCTAGAGATACGAAGTCACCACTGGCGCCTCGCTGTCGACGGGAGCGTCGTCTACCACTGAAAACACAAATGCCGTTAAATCCTTGAAACTTCGCTCCCACGGGGAGTCGAACCCAGGACCTGAGAGGTGTTACTCGGATGTCAGCACAAATGTGCGCTTGCGCGCCATGCCGATCTCCAGGGCTGTGGGTCATGGTGGAGAAGAGATGCTGAGATCAAGCCCAAAATTTTATCTGATCCGTTCCAGCCCATCTGGGCTTTCCGTTCAATGGAAAAATGATGCGGGGATCCTTCTAAAAAAAAGAAAAGAAAGATGCGAGGGAGCCAAAGGTTTGCACTTTGCAGCTTCCGATATTTCGGGTTTCTTTTGTCTTGAGCACAATTTCTGCTTTATTTTAAGGTGTTGTACTAGAATCCAGCGCTTTAGCACCATTTTATCGGCCGAAAAACTCTTCAAGATTTCGCGGGATTAAATGCAACTTAGTGCGCACGAAGATATACAATACTTCGGAGTTGATATACGGTGCTTTCAAACCTTCTCTGTTTTCCTTTCCAGTAATCAATCTCTGTACATGACTATATACATGTGGAGGCAGGTTATTACATCATGATGTTTCAGTTACTCGCGCGCGGCCGACAAGAGCCTGTGCGCGACGAACACGCCGAGCGCGAACCCGGCGACGGCAGCGGCGACCATCTGCCCCTTCCCGACGGCCGCCTCCTCCTCCTTCTCGGGCACCGCCGGCGCCGCTGCGGCCGCGTACTCCGCCTCAGCCATCTTGGCCGCCAACATCTCCGCTGCGCCGAACACCTTCTTGGGCACGGTGAGTGACAACATGTTGCCGTCGAAGCGGCCGGCGACGCCGTCGAGGTTGGCAGTGGGGGGCAGCTGGAACGCCTTGTGGAACCGCACGTACCCCGCCGGACGCTCGCCGCGGACCGTCAGGCGGCCGCCGGCGTCCACCTGCACCTTGAAGTCGTCCTTCTTGAAACCTTCGCGCGCAAGCAAATACATGCGCCTCAATAATAGACGTGACACTATGAGATGTTTAAATGTAAGACGTATGTCTCTTTGCAAACGCTTGCATGTTGTACAAAGCAAACAAGTGTAGATCGATTACCTGGGAGGGCGAGGCGAATGATGCAGCCGGCGGCGCCGTCGTGCCACTCGAGCTTGGGGTCGATGTCGACGTCCCCGGCCGGCGGTGCCGCGCCGGCCTTCGTTGCTGATGACCGCTTCTGCTTGCAGCTCGCCATGAAAGGATAGCAACAAACAGATCGATCGATCAAGTGGTAGAAGCGTAGTACGTACGTAGTATGATCTGATCCGACCGCGCTGGTGACGGGTTAATGCTGAGGTGCTGCTCAATTTACTGCCACGAACCAAGATAGCTACATGGTTTATATATATGCATATATATTGCACTATGCATGCTTTGTTTATCTCTTCTCTGCATGTTGTGTACCTAAATGGTTATTCCAATCTTTTCTTGAGGGTTGCAGCAAAAATATGAGTCTACCGTCGAAGTCTGGGTCAAGGTTGCCGGCTGTTGCATTGCTTTCGGCAAGCACGTATCAGCACGATACCCAAGCCGTCGTCTGAAGGAAACCCCAAGGAAGCATTTCGTTCGTTCTCATTGGCAGATGGGTCAAGCAAAATGTTGTGCATAGAGGTTGTGACAACGCTTGACCTTGCGTGCCTCCGGTCTCGGGACGAGCTTCTAGTACCGTTTACGGCACAAAGCTTTACTTGTTTCGACTTAATTTATCATCAGAAGAGACTAACTTGATAAACAAACAATTAGGACTATTTTTGTAACGGGCTTTTGTACCTTTGAAATTATTACTTGTATAAGGTGGAAAGATCATGGAGGAAGTGAAACAACAATTGAAGGATATTGGAGAGATAATGGAAGAAGTGAATTGAAACAACAATCGAGCGACAAGTATAAGGTGGAAAGATTATGGAGGAAGTGAAACAACAATTGAAGAATATTCATCAAAATATATAGAGTTTCAAATGCAGTGGACTGATTCTGTTAACTTTTCACGGTAATGAGAAAACTGAAAATACTTCTGAGCTAACATTGATTTTAGCTGTCATAGTTTCTAACCCCCTTTTTTCTTCTTTTTCAAAAGTTGAGTTGGTTTCTTTACAAGTTAATATTTTCATTTATGCAGATGGACTGCAGCCTAGCCTGCAATCTTAAATTGTAGAGTTTAGGGTTTCTTTACAAGTTAACATTGATTGCGAATCTGCTGTTACATCACGATTGTATCACAGCATATTGGTCAAGATGTCTGTTACTTCATATCACCTCAGAAATGGTTATTTTTTCTTTATTATTTCGACTGACCGTAGAAATGGTCATGACCAGGAAGGAACAAGAGTTCATCTTTGGGACAGCCATAAGAGCTGTATTATCAACCTACTATAATACCACGTTAAACCAGGTCAGCAACAGCGCCTTTTAGGTGCACACTAGATTATCGGAACAAATTAAATATTGTGAGGGGCTCTATCATTTGGCAAAGTCGCAAGGCGACCACGTTCCCTCGTTGTGCTCTCTCATTATCGGTGAGACGAGCGCAATCATCTACCTTAAAATACTGTCCAAAAGCGGCAATATATACCCCTCCAGGCCCAGCCCCGAACCTCACCGGCCATCACATCGCAAGCAACTAGCCAGAGCAGCAAAAGCGAGGCAGCCCATCGCTTGCTGAGCTATTCAGACATGAGGCTCTCGGCGGCATTCCTCTGAAACAACAATTAGGACTATTTTTGTAACGGGCTTTTGTACCTTTGAAATTATTACTTGTATAAGGTGGAAAGATCATGGAGGAAGTGAAACAACAATTGAAGGATATTGGAGAGATAATGGAGGAAGTGAATTGAAACAACAATTGAGCGACAAGTATAAGGTGGAAAGATCGTGGAGGAAGTGAAACAACAATTGAAGAATATTCATCAAAATATATAGAGTTTCAAATGCAGTGGACTGATTCTGTTAACTTTTCCCAGACTTCGACGGTAAGCTGGTAAGTGGTAACCCCAGCCGCTGCTATATGCTTTTTTATGAAGACACGGAATCAAAGCCTTCCGTCTAAAAAATTATAGAAAAGAACTGCACATGATAAGATTGACACGTGTTTTTTCTTGGTTTCACAATACCATCACATTATTTTTTTTCATCAAATTAGTCGGCCTAATGCAGCATACAAATTAATCAAGTCCATGGTGCTGCACGGCCATAGAGGCGACGGGATCAGCAGGTAGGTGGCATCCCGGGCATTCTCGATTACATATGTCAAGATTGGGATACCACTTATCGGGTTTGCCAACAGCCCTACACACAACACACTCTTCATAACATATATCACGTACTATGGGCACGCAGTTGCATGTCTCTGTCTTGGGGGTGCCCATCTGATGGATTGTTCGTGCTGCAGGAAACATAATATATATTTGTTCAGATAAGAAATATCTCAAAGTTTTTTTTTACACAGGTGCAAACTCTAAAAGAACCAAAGGGGTACTTGTATGGAGGATTAAGAAACTAGCATTCATGAATGCTTGAATCTTAATGTGCACTTACACTGAGAACGAACCACCAAACACCAATGAGAACCATGGAGAGCAAAATGGCCAGCCTTCCCTCCATAACAAAGCTTCACGGTATATTCAGGAATCAGGAGTTTTGTGTCTACAGAGAGGTATCTGTGCTTTCGAAATCGCATCCCTGCCACGATGTTCATATATGAGGTATAGAATTGTTCCAAATTTGGTGTCAAGTAATTATATCCAGGCTGGCGGCTAATCCTCCCAGATTCAATAATGAATTACTACCTTCTTTTGATGGGATGTCCTATAAGCAAGAATATTGGTATACAATCAAGTGACCTTCTGTTACCACTGGTTGAGCTTTGCTACAAATAACGCTGTGCCAAATATAAAAAGGAGCAACGGCCGCTGCCATGCATATTCTGCTTGGGATCCTGGTGGAACGTGAAGAGCATGATGTATATATATATACTACTAAAATTATTATGTGCAGTCATTAATTACTGCTTCTTATGCAAGAGAACCTAATTTTCGATCATGTCTGTCCAATGATGAATGCTATTTTGAAGGCTACCTTGGAACGGATGAATTTCACACGAAATAGTTTAACTTCACATGTAAAACACAGGAATCAGGAAAATTTCCTCCAATTCAAAGAAGGCCCGAAAGCTTTACTATGCAAGAACTTTTACAAGGCATGACTATAAGCTTTGTTCGTTCTAATTGGGTGTTTGGGTGTTTCAGAATGATTGTGTCACTCTGGCTCTAGGCACAGGACAAGCCGGTTGAAAATGTATGGTGCATAGGAAATGATGAGGGATGAAGGATATGAGCGAAATAAATGAAGATATATTGTGAAAAGAGAATGACAACCTTTCTAAAACGAATGCCGAAAGGAGTAGTGTATTATTGGTTGTATTCAGTATAACTATATTAGTACTTCACCATCTGCATATTGGTCAAGAGTGTAACAAGAAGGACAAAAAAAACTCAACGACCTCGAAAAAATTGTTCTGTGGTGTTGCATATAAATAGTATATATGCACTCAAGTTACCAGTTGAAGAAAACTTAAAACTAGGTACTTACACAATAGCCTAGTATGTCCATATATATTGAAAGATAAGTTGATGCTAAACACTTAAATTAGCAAAAAACTGTCAAACCAAAAATTGAAGAACGACACATACGGGGAGTTTGGAAAAGTCTTGCAAGATAAATTAGCCGGTCAGCTTAAATGCACTCATAGAGGTAAGGTGTGAGTGTGCGTGTCAGGAGTGAGTGTGCATGTGTGTATATAAGCGTCTGTGTCTATGCTGTGTTAAAATAAAAAAAGAGCACACTTATATGCATGTATAATAATTGTCACTTAAGGTACACATTTCCTCTATTTTTTTCTTCCCCTTTGGAGTCTACACATTTCATTTCTTTATATACATCCGTGTTATTTTTTTTATTTTATTTAGTTTTGCGAACCATACATCCGTTTGTTGGTGTCAACAATTATGGCGTTGGTGTGAACAATTAGCCCAATGGTGTTGGTGCCAGACAGCCAGTAATTAGCTCCTGGAGAAGAGCCTGAGGGACTGGGAGAAGAGGACGCCGAGCGTGAAGGCGGCGACGGCCGCCGCGATCACCTCTTTGTTCTTGCCGATGGTGTCCGCCAACTTGAGTCCCTCTGCCACCGCGCGCTCCTTCCACTGGCCGCCGGTCCTCTCCGCCGCCGCCTTCGCCGCCGCCACCTTGGCTCGCGCAGCCTCGATCCTGCGCACCGCCTCGCGCTCGACGCTTGCTCTGTGTTCGGCCAGGGCCTTCTCGTCCTGATCCCAACGAGCTCCGTTTGCCTTCTCCCTCGGCAGCGGCAGCGCTGCCTCGGCCTTGCGCTTGTCCTTGTCCTCATTGGCTTGCGTCAGCGTCAAGCTCGCCTTCTCAGCTTTGACCCTGCGCTCCGTCTCCGCCTCGGCATGCCCAGACTTTTTGGGCGCCGCCGTCTTCTCTTCTTGCAGATCTTTTGTCTCGCCGGCGGCTTCCTCCTCCTTGGCTTGTTGCGTCAGCGGCGCCACGACGACGGCGTCGGGCTGGCGCAGCTTGGGCACGGTGAGCGTGAGCACGGCGCCGTCGAAACGGCCGGTGATGGCGTCGAGGTTGGCCGTGTTGGGCAGCTGGAACGCCTTGTGGAGCCGCCCCGCCCCCGCGTCCTGGCCGATGACCTTCAGCCGGCCGACGGCGTCCACGTGCACCCTGAAGTCCTCCTTCTTCAAACCTGGGAGGTTCAGGCGCAGGAGGTAGACGCCGCCGTCGTCGAGCCACTCGTAAATTGGGTCGAAGTCGCCGGCGGCGGCGTCGCCAGGCTGCTCCGCCGCCGGTGCTTTGCTGCTCGCCATGGCCGGCACTGGGTGGCCTCGACCGAAGTGACGAGATCGATTGCACGTGTTCTCTTGTCTAGGCACGTCGCGATGGCGTTGATCGATCGTCTCAGGCCGTTAGGAGATGGACTGTCATTCTATCCCGGCGCCTCATATACATCCAGCGAGACGTAGCTGCTTACGCATTCCAAGCTTTTCTTGAGGGCAAGAAAATAAAATTCTTTCTTAGGGGTGACGAACGAAGGTGAGAAATGTTTGGGGGTGAAGGATAAGGATCTCGGCTCTCGACGGATCGACGCGTGTAATTCGCGCTGCCTTTCGGCGCGCGGCACGGCACCTGGGCTACCTGCTGTATACGTTTCCATCCCAGGAACACGAAAGCGCGGTGCAATTTGTGATGCTCAGGGTTTGCCGTATGCCCGTATGTCTAGCTTCAACAGGTCAGAGATTACCCGATTGATTGGCCTCAAGATAGGGAAGAGGAAAACATTAGCCGGTTCATCGATGTCAGATGTCAACAAGGTGGATTAAATTACAAGGAGGAAGCAGATGGCCATTTGGTGACGGACCAAATCATTCAGGCAGAGGGAACCTTTACCTCCAAGGAAGCGTACGTACGCTCACGATGAATTCATTCTGAATTTTGCTTTTTTTTTTGACTCATAATGGTATCGTGGTAAATTTGAAATAGGAATTAGGGCTATTTTGGCTAATATTTATTATTTCTAATTTAATTGATTTTTGGACTCATAGTGACATGGTGGGTAATTTAAAATTAGATGTGAGAGGGTATTTTTGACTATTTTTTAAATTTAAATTTAGCTTTTTTTTTACTCATAATGGCATGGTGGGTAATTCAGAAATAGGTGTGATGGGTATTTTTTTATTATTCAGAATTTAGCAATTTTTGACTCATAATGGCATGGTGGGTAATTTAGAAAATGGCTTGAGGGTATTTTAGTCTAAAATTTTATAACGCAGTAGTGGGTAGTGGGTAATTTTCTCTTCTTATTTTTTGAATTAACGTGGAAATTTCTAAGCCTTGAGAGTGAACGTGACGCCTCCTTTTCCCGTTAAATATATATTATAGTAATGGGCTCAGCTACGGGCTCGACGGTGGCGAGTTCTTCGTATTTGCATGTGGAATATTAGTTTACTCCTTTTTGCGAAAGGTTTGGGTTTCAGTTTCCCCCGTCAGAGATGAGGATGACGGTGGTGGATGGTGAGATGGCCGTGTTCTTTCAGATCGGAGTTTTTGTCCGTGGCATATCCATCAGGGATGGTGATCATCGATGGTGGAATTTACGACTTTTTCAAGGTTTCTTGTCTCTCATCAATGGAGTTGGTGTTGATTGGGATGCTCCTGTAATCAGGGGATGTAATATGCTTCAATATTTATGAAATTCTCTTTTTGTAAAAAAAATATATATTATAATAGATGAGAAAACTGAAAGTCTAATCTTCATCTGCGGCCCTGCCTCTGTGTGAATACGTCGAGTTTGAGTAGGTCCCAATCGTTTTCAACTGTGTCCCGCTCGTGGTTTTTTTCACATAATGGTCCTTTTGAAGAAAGTTTTTCACATTTGGACCTTTGTCACAAAGATTTTCAGAAATGGATCCTTTTTCTGGACGCCGTGTCTTTGGCGCACAGGTCAAATAGGTGGGCGTCAAATTTATTAGCGCTCACCTAATGTAGTTGGGTGCTAAAAGACACAGCGCCCACCCCTGGAAGCAGTGTCGCACGCGAATGCTGAACTGACATGATAAGCGTTAGAATCATTGGCGACCAGGTCCCATAGGTGGGCGCCAAATGACGTGGTGTCCACCCGTGCAACCTGAGCGCCAACAGACGTGGCGCTCAGTCCATTCATGAAAATCTTTGCGGTAGTAGTCCAAATGTGAAAAACTTTAACTGAAAAGTCTATTTCGTAAAAAAACCACGTCCTTATTAGATCAGGCTCTACCTAAACTTTTTTGGCTCCCCCTCCGGCTTCCCTCTCCCGCTTGCGTTTCTTTCTCACGCTCTCCCTATTGGGCTGCTTGCCTCAGCCGGCAGGCCTTTCCTACTTCGGCCGGGCCTGATTTTGCAACCGTCTGTTTCGTCGAGAGTCCTGGGCCACCTCTAGTTTTCGAAGCCCATTGCCTACATTCAATGTTCCGTGGCCCGTTCCGCAGAAGGCTTCAACGTCAGGGCTCATTTGCATCCAAAGCGGATGTTTTGAAATTGCAGAAACCAAACGGACTAAGCAGCTTTTATGAATACTTTTGACCATATGAGTCGACAAGTTGCCTCCCATCGTTTTTTTACCGCGTCTCGTACAGGGGCCGCTGTGTTGTTCGTCGATTTTCGTGGGCTGCCGGTCATGGGGCCCAGCTCCGCCTGGACGACATGTTACGCTTCGCGTCGTTGTGCCCTTCGTCGGTACTGGTGTTCCGTGCAACACAGCAACACCAAACGGATGACCTTAGTCTCAGGCGGCGGTGCATGCAACAGCACCAAAAGCAATAATCCTGCTCTAGTACAGTTGGTTGCAAACTTGCAATAGCCTGGGTTTCACATACCCATACTATGTCGATGGTGATGCGGGGTTGTCGGAGGAAGGAGGTGAGTGTCACCAATGTATGATCAGAATTCACAAAAATGAAAGAGAAAATCCAATATAAACAAAAAAAAAAGGGGGAAAAGTTTAATAGCTGATTGAGGTCGGCGACTGTACCGGAAACTATATATGAAGTCAGTCTATATGACAGAGGAAAGAGGTGCCAGCCTGCCAGGGTAGTTGGAGCGTGGCGGACAACACCAACGTATGATCAGAAGAAAGAAAGAGAACCCAATCATTTTTTTTTTGACGCAGTAGGAGGGGCAAAGCCCCTACTGATTAATGTATATTATGATAAAAGTATATGTTACAAAGTCCAAGAGAACCCAATATTATCAAGGTTGGGGACACAACTGTGAGTGCTGAGAAAGCTATGAAAGCACTCTATATGACGCCCAGAAACAAAGTTAGAATTGTCGATACGTTTACTAAATTGGGAGAGCTCCTTCCTCCAGTGTCAAAGGAGAGACGTGCTTCTATGGCTAAGTGTGGTCTGACCCAGTCATATGACTAGCTTTATCTTGGATTTTGATAAAGCTCTGGTCGTTTGCATCATCCAACGCGTACAATCTTTTTAATCAAGATTACTACAAAAGTCATATCACTGGTATGCAAGTCATGGATGAATGATGATGTCCAGTAGTCCAATTGTAAAAAAACGACAAACTTACGCACCATTAACTTGTATTGTATGGGAGGTGGGGAAGCTATGCTTTTCTGGTCAGTAAAGGTGATTTCTAAGAAACTTACATCAACTCTCACAAACGTGGAAAAATGATCAGGGCTTCTTTTCTCAATACTATGCATGCATCGGATGGATGAGGTGGATCCACCAACCTTTATATATGATTCTTTTAGATAATGGGAAAAAAACATCTCGGCCTTGGCCTCACTAGGAGGTTACAGCCGTCTTATTACAATTTAACAACACTTCCGTCTTCCCAACTTGAGATAATAAAACGCACACATAAAAGAACAAAAAGTATGGATATCTCTAATTATATGATGATGATCTCAAAAAAAAAAAAACCTATATATGAATATATATGGTCATGCTGGACTTCCCTCATTCAGAAGTTTAGCTTCAAACATTTCTTAGTAACGGCCGGACGCAGTGAATGTTCTGGAAATGGTTGCCTCCACTCCAAAGCTTTTCAAGCTCTACTGGTTTCACCAATATTGCTCCGTGCTTTGACACTAGGTACGTGATATATCTCTGAGTTCACCCCAAATTTGCCATAGTTGTACAACTTATTCCCACCCGTTGGGTAAATCCTCTTTCAGATAGGTGCGCGGTTGTATTTGTTTGTCAGGAGGAGAACCGATGGATAGACGGCTCCTCTTAGCAGCGATAACAGGTGATGATAAATCAATGGAGCTCTTGGCGTCAGATATCCCTGGTGTGCTGCTTGGAACAACTCCGCAGAGGAACACGTGCCTTCACATCTCCGCTGTTCATGGCCACGAGCTGTTCTGCAGGAGAACCTTGGAGCTGGACCAGTCTCTCCTTACTGCCATCAACTCCAAAGGCGAGACACCGCTGCTCACCGCTGTGACAAGCGGTCATCTCTCTTTGGCTTCAGTTTTTATAGAAATCTGCTTTCAGCTGAATCTGAGTGCGGCAGTCTTGACGCAAGACGGTGAAGGATTTAACGTACTGCACCATGCCATTCGCAGCGGTCATAAGGACCTTGCGTTGGATCTGATAGAAGCAGAGCCCGCCCTGTCGCGTGCTCTGAACAAGTACAACGAGTCACCCATGTTCATCGCCACGATGAGAGGCTTTACCGATGTTGTGGAGAAACTCTTGAACGCCCCTGATTCTGCTCATGCGGGAGCCTGCGGCTACAATGCTCTGCATGCTGCCGTGAAACGTGGCAATTCAGGTGAGATCCTCTGTCCGCATAGTACCTAGGCATATGCAGGATAGTAGGATACACATAAAACATAAATTACTAACATGATTGTTAATTATATCGATGCAGAGGCTGGAATATTGAAATATATTCCTTTTCTAAATAAAATTGTTAATTATCTTCTCATGTTATCCTCCATCATTAATGAATAAACTTTCACCATTTCATGGCTGCATACTGTTCCTGACCTGATTTTCTTTCAGTTATCGCTAAAATGATCATTGCGAGACGACCTGCGCTGGCCAGAGAAGAAAACGACAAGAATAATACACCCATGAACCTGGCTGTAATTTGGAACAAGGTTGATGTGCTAAGAGAATTGTTGGAACATGACTGGTCCTTAGGGTATACTATCTCCACAAATGGCGCTCCTCTTCTTTTTGCTGCAGCATATCGGGGCCACATTGGTGCTGCTAAGGAGCTTCTTAGTCATTGTCCAGATACTCCCCACTCTGCTGCAAATGGATGGACCTGTCTTCATGAAGCTGTATGTCAAGGCCAGATGGAGTTTGTAAAATTCATCCTGGGATACCCACAACTTCGGAATCTCATTAACATGCGCGATGAAGACGAAAAAACAGCTTTGCATCACGCAGTCAGAAGTTGCAATCCAAATGTAGTTGCTGCATTACTCGACCACAAAGACATAGACTTCACCATGCTTGCCAGCAATAGTAGGGCAGCAACCTGGGAATTGAATGATGTATCCAAGTACGCCAAGACCATAAACTGGGTATGTATATCCTAACAAGTCCATTAAACCATTAATTATAAGGCATAACTATTTGAAGTACTGTTTTTAAATAGGCTTCCAAACTTGTAGCACATTAATTATATATTCACATTACGTAGCAGTGTGCAAACTTCAGCAATTCCATTTTACTAGCTTTTGAAAGCAAACTTTTAAGATACTTTAAGAATAGTTTGCGAATATGCTATTTGGATGGTAATAAAGCCCTTCCTGTGAGAGGCTACCGATCAATGTTCAAATCCTGGTCTTCCTTTTAGCACACAAGATGGACTCACCTGTGACAGATCCTCATGTATGGATTAGGTTCAAAGCATGGTTAGATTTGCATTGACCCACTGGAGGTTGACACCTGCACCGCCTTCTCCTGACCTTTCTTGGCCCCCGGTGGTGGTGCTCCAGCATCCGGCTGGAGAGGTAGATAGAAGTGTTCTAAACCATGCAAACAGCGGCTCAAAAAAAAAAACTATCCAATAATAGGATACCTTCAACAGTGTACAGTACACAAGAAAATAACTGAATCAAACAGTTAATACTTTAGAACCATAATAGCGAGTATTGCTGTGTGCTGCTTTATTTTTCAGCAGCTTAAGTACAAGTTTTCTAATTAGCACTTCAGAGGAAATGTGGCTGTTTCTTTAATTCTGTTCATGCATTTACAAAATCATGAAAGGAATGCAATACAACAACTCTCATTTTATTTACTCTGAGTCCTTTTGTACATCAATCATGCAGAATGAAGTGTACATGCGTATGCTGAAAGCTGATCCTGACGACACAACGTCGCTCTATAACCTTCATCTACGCGCCAATGAAACGGTAACTTATGAAGCAAGGAATGACGTCAGATCACTAACACAAACATATACCAGCAGCACTTCCTTAGTGGCAATCCTTATTGCGACTATTACCTTCGCAGCTGCTTTCACCTTGCCTGGAGGATACAGTGATGATACTGAAAGCCAGGGACTTCCCATCATGGCAAGGAAGTTGGCATTTCAAGCATTCTTGATCTCTGACACCTTAGCAATGTGCTCCTCACTTGCTGTTGCATTCATATGCGTCACAGCAAGGTGGGAGGATCTTGAGTTCTTGCTATACTACAAGTCAGTTACTAGGAAGCTTATGTGGTTTGCATACATGGCGACCACGACAGCATTTGCAACTGGTTTATACACAGTTCTAGCCCCTCGTATCCTGTGGATGGCTGTTTTCATATGCCTTCTACCAGTTTTCTTGCCTATTCTAACCAAGCTACTTGGTGAATGGCCAGTCGTAAAGCTCAGATTTCGGTTGGGCCGACGAACGTTCAAGTCCGAACTCCTTGACATGGTCTAAGCTCATCATCTTATCAGTCCCAGGCTTCAAGCAAGTTCCCATGATGAATATTATTTAGAAAACTAGTAGGTATGTTCTGTATCTAATATAGATAATATTATGTTTGTAATATGGAGTTTCATGAATATATTGGAAGTGTGTCAGCTGTGCAGATGAGTCATTACTAAATGTAATATGGAGTTTCATGAATGTATTGTGCCTCGCCTCTGACTCTGTTTTACAACTAGCAAAGTGCCCTGCGTTGCCATGGGCTAGCCGGTAAAAAAAAACCTTCAATATTGTATTAACAGACTTGTTAATGTTACTCATACAATCATATTATATTTGTTTTAGGCTCCTCTAGCCAGCTAAAATTAGCCGACTAATGTTTAGAAAGAATCTGTTTGGATCGACTAATGTCTCTGGTTTTTGGACTATTCTTGCCATTTTGTGTGTGTTTTTTGCCTTTGTATATGTTTAGTCAAGTTTAGAAGGGTTGGGGTCACTAGGAGCTAAAAGTTTAGAAGGTGGGCTGGCTAAAAGTTTGTTCACATTTAGTCGCTATGTTTGGATCCAAATTGACTAAAATTAGCTAGCTAAATGTTCAGGAGGTGGATCCAAATAGGGTCTTACTTATGATTGACTATACATATGCAGTTGATGTGCTTTTAGACAGCGGATAAACCTCACCTCCTATGTTCAATTTTCAGCCACATTTCTAAGTTTGATGTAGAGTCTCTTGCCTTTGGGTAATACGACTCATGGCTGTGCCATCTATATATTCCATGTTGCTTTGGCCACCTCGTCCAACATAGCGGCTTAATGATGTACAACCTAATAATGATTGCAATTATCAATCCAACAAGATGATTCTATAAGAATTTGCATGGACTCGAAAGAGAAGAGAAAGCCGCAGAATTATGGCTGCTACCATAGACGTCAAATCTTTATGAGATACAAGAAATTTGACCCGTCCATTTAGTTTGTGTTTTGGAACCCACCAGTTTCTAAGAATCTAGATTATGAGTATAGTTTCTATAATCTGGTTTCTTAAAAAAAAAAGTATGAATGAGGTTGCAATAGGTTGCTCTTGCATTTATGCACCATGAGCCATCCAAAAAACTGCACTCGTTGTGGCACGCGGTTCTTCCAAAGAAATTTTGACAAATCGCAGCCGGGATCGTTGCAGACATGCCAAGCCTAGCCCACCAGCGGATGTGGATGTTGGCCATCGTCTCACTTGTGGACCGCCTTGATCACTCCTTTTTTTCAATTCCGAGGTCGGTTCTTGTCTTGGGGGCGGTTACATCATGGATTAAGGCTTGATCTTCGGCCCATTTGAGTAATTCTGCAATGTCGGTTGTTTCCTCGACGTTATGGGACTTGGGCTGGAAGATTTGTCTTGTATACAGCCCATGGGAGCAAGGCCAACCCTGAGGGGACCGGACCAGGTCAGCCACCCGGGGAGGGGGGGGGGGGGGGGGGGGCAAATTTGGTCCATTTTCCTTCAAAATATTCTTGTACCTAAGAATTCACCAAAACTCGTGAACTTTATTAGTTTGAAATAAAAATGCATAGAACATTGATGAATTGTCGTTATTTACCGATATATGTTGACGGCACCGTCAACAAACCTCCCTAAACCTGAACTTTGTTCGTACCGATCAAACTTAGAACTTAAGTATCTGCACATGAGGAGTTGCTTCTATGTCCGCGCCCTGTGGGTATCATGCATGCAACAACATACTCCCGAATAAATGAGGTAAGTGTAAAACAGCACATTCACCATGTGTTGCATAAGCTAGTGGGGCTTATAGTTTTACCTTGTCATATGGCATTGACAATTAGAACAAATGATATAGACTTTGTTATGAAATTCCTGTATGTTTATATCCAGAGTTTTTATATGCTGCAAGACAAGATAAATTCTCCTTTTTGTTGACACTTTCCTTGTGTGTCGCTATTGTTTTTCCTACAAATTTTCACTCATTTCCTACTTCTACATGATGGAGCTTGTATGCGGAGCTTGGTATGAGAATGCATACCTTGTATGTATATGTTGTAAAGTTAAATGATGTTTCTAGAGAGACTTAGCACTTTCTCTTAGTCAGTTATATGGAATAATGTCCAAGAGGGATTGAAAATGAACTCACACAATGGAGTGAAATTTTTATTTTGCTCAAAATATTTTTGATGAGAATAATAAAGCCTTTATTTTTATGCAATCATGGGGCCTATTTTCTTGGCTTGAGTCGGCCTAAGCTTGCCCACTTAGGGCCTGTTTGTTTGTGCTCCAGCTGTGGATGTGGTTTCTCTGAAAGACAGCTATGCTGGCTATGGCTGTGGCTGTGTCTGAAAATGTTTGGCAGAGCAGCTTCTGTTGTGGCTTCTCTTTATTTGTATGAATGGAAGGAAGAGGCAATTTTCCATAGTGCCCTTAGACATATGACTTAATTTTATAAATGCACTTCATCTTTTACCGATAATTAGTATATCTACTATTTATTGGACCTTATTTTTATGTTATTCCATATACATGAGAACCAAATTCTATTTAATAATTCTATTTTTCCTAATGAACTAATCACAACTCTCACTTGCCATAGGCTAAAAAATTTCTTTACTCCTCACTACTAAATTTCATCTTCTCTTTCTTGCTTATCCTCAATGCTCACCGACATCTTATCCACAGAAAGCACTTCCCCATAGTGCTGCTCAGCCGCCGGTGCTTTCATGCTCGCCATGGCAAGTGAGGGCGTTGATCGTCCCGGGCAGTTAGGAGATGGACTGTCATTCTACCCCGGCGCCTCATATACGTTCAGCGAGCAGTAGCTGCTTACGCGCGCATTCCAAGCTTTTCTTGAGGGCAAGAAAATAAAATTCTTTCTTAGGGGTGACGAACGAAGGTGAGAAATGTTTGGGGGCGAAGGATAAGGATCTCGGCTCTCGACGGATCGACGTGTGTAATTCGCGCTGCCTTTCGGCGCGCGGCACGGCACCTGGGCTACCTGCTGCACTACGTTTCCGTCGCAGGAACACGAAAGCGCGGTGCAATTTGTGATGCTTCAACAGGTCAGATTACCCGATTGATTGGCCTCAAGATGGGGAAGAGGAAAAGATTAGCCGGTTCATCGATGTCAGATGTCAACAAGGTGGATTAAATTACAAGGAGGAAGCAGATGGCCATTTGGTGACGGACCAAATCATTCAGGCAGAGGGAACTTTTACCTCCAAGGGAGCGTACGTACGCTCACGATGAATTCATTCTGAATTGAACACGAAGCAAGCATATATACTGGTATAGTGGGTAATCTAGAAATAGGAATTAGGCGTATTTTTTGTCATTTTTATTATTCTAAAATTTGCTTTTTGTTTGACTCATAATGGTATCGTGGGTAAATTTGAAATAGGAATTAGGGGTATTTTGGCTATTATTTATTATTTCTAATTTAATTATTTTTGGACTCATAATGACATGGTGGATAATTTAAAATTAGGTGTGAGGGGGTATTTTTGACTATTTTTTACTTTTAATTTAGCTATTTTTTTAACTCATAATGCTATGGTGGGTAATTTAAAAATAGGTGTGACGGGTATTTTTAGCTATTTTTTATTATTTAGAATTTAGTTATTTTTGACTCATAATGCCATAGTGGGTAATTTAGAAAAATAGTTTGAGGGTATTTTAGTGTAAATTTTTTATAATAGTAGTAGTGGGTAGTCGGTAATATTCTCTTCTTATTTTCTTGGATTAACGTGGGAATTTCTAAGCCTTGAGAGCGAACATGACGGCTCCTTTTCGTCATCAAATATATATTATATCAGATGAGAAAACTAAAAGTCTAATCTTCAACTGCGGCCATGCCTCTGCGTCAACAGGTTGAGTTTGAGTAGGTCCCAATCGTTTTCGACTGTGTCCCGCTCCCGCACCGGCTTCCCTCTCTCGCTTGCGTTTCTGTCTCGGGCTCTCTCTGTTGGGCTGCTTGCCTCAACCAGCAGGCCTTTTCCTACTTCGGCCGGGCCTTGCTTCTCTTTTGACAGACACTGGGCATGATTTTGCAGCCGTCTGTTTCGTCGATAGTCCTGGGCAGCCTCTGGTTTTCGGAGCCCATTGCCTACATTCAATGTTCCGTGGCCCGTTCCGCGTAAGGCTTCAACCTCAAGGCCCATTTGCATCCACAGATAATTGTTTAGCTTTGGGCCGGCCTAGAAAATTGTACATAAAGCAGATTTTTTTGAAATTGCAGAAATCAACCGGACTAAGCAGATTTTATGAATCTTGCTAAAAAAAGCAGCTTTTATGAATACTTTTGACCATATGATTGTTCTTACACGTTAAACTCTAAGAAGGAAGACACGAGACAGGCTGTCAGCCCTTGCGCGGCACTAGTCCTAGTTACTTCTGAGCTATCATTGATTTTAGTTGTTTTCATAATTTCTAACCTCATTTTTTGTTTCTTTTAGAAATTGAAAGCTGGTATCCCCAGCCGCTACTATGCAAGCGATTATGGGCAATTTGGTTAAGTAAAAATGATGCGGTTTTTGACGCAACACAAGTTGTCTCTTCTATACAGGTGATATTCAGAGAAACATATTGGATTCCTTTCTGGTCGTTGCTGCAAAAGGAGAAGGACTAGACAGGCCCCAAATACGATGGAGGTATTGTGTGCTTTTCTTTTTCCTTTTTTTTTACGATTACACAGTACAACTCAGACACTCACAAAGCACGCACATACGCAAACCCTACCTCTATGAGCATCTTCGAAAACTGAGTCGGCAAATCTTCGAGATTGACGAAGTCACCAAGAATGCCTGAAATTTTAGTAATTGACTTTGCTTTTATTTCAGTAATAATAATGGATTGTCGGCTTTATGTTTTATGGTCACTCGTTGTTTTGGGTGACATTTCAGTTTGTAATAATGTACTACAAGAACAACTCATCGATGCAAATGCTAAAACATTAAAATATATTCCTTTTTTTAAAAAAAAAATCCGCAGCCGCTACTATGTGCTTTTCTATAAAAACATGGAACCAAAGCCTTCTGTCTAAAAATTATAGAAAAGAACTGCACAGTATAAGAATGACGCTTGTTATTTCTTTGGTTTCACAATACCATCACATTATTCTTTTTCATCAAAGTTGGCATAATGCAGCATACAACATTTAATCAAGTCCATGGTGCTGCACGGTCAGAGAGGCGATGGGGTCAGCAGGTACGTGACATCCCGGGCATTCTAGTCTACATATCTCAAGAGTGGGATAAAACTGATCAGGTTTGCCAACACCGAAACACACAAAACAATCTTGAAAACATGTACCACGTACGGGCGCGCACTCGCATATCTCTATCTTGGCAGTGCCGATCTGATGGATTGTTCGTGCTGCAGGAAACATAATATATTTTTGTTCAAATAAGTCCCTCGCAAAAATTTTTTTGTTCAAATAAGAAATATCTCAAAAAAATTACACAGGTGCAAACCAGAAACCAACCAAAGGGTACTTCTATGGATGATTAAGAAACTAGGAGTCACGAATGGTTGATGAATCTTACACTCAGAACGAACCACCAAACACCCAATGAGAACCATGGGGAGCAAAATGGCCAGCCTTCCCTCCATAACAAGCTTCACGGTATGTTCAGGAGTTGTGTCTACAGAGGGGTATTTGTGCTTTTGAACGCATCCCTGTCATGACGTTCATATATGAGGTGAAGAATTGTTCCGAATTTGGTGTCGATTAATTATGTCCAGGCTGGCGGCTAATCCTCCCTGATTCAATAATGAATTACTACCTTCTTTTGTTGGGATGTCCTATAAGCAAGAATATTGGTACCCACTGGTTGAGCTTCTGAAAATACCGCTGTGCCAACCATAAAAAGTAGCAGCGGCCGCTGCCATGCATTCTGCTTAGGATCCTGGTGGAATGTGAAGAGCATGCCATATATGAGAGCGCGGATTTGCTACCCAAGGGTGGTAGCTCTCCACCCGGGGTGGGTAGCTAACTCATCGGCTAGGAGCTGTCAGATGTGCCTCTAGATTCGTGCACTTAACGCGTGCACTTAACGCCCAGATAGAAAATGTAACGGAGCTCTCCGTAGCTGCAAAAACCAGCTGCCTTTTTAGTTTTCACCAATCGAGGTGCCCCATCCATCTACCTCATCCCAGCAGCAGCACCATTTCAACATGCAGCCTATTCGGCATGCTGTTTTGCAGCCCGTTTTACTATAGCGGCTGATGAAGAAATAACTGCGAATACTGTAGCGGCTGCAGAAGAAATAATTGCGAACACTGTAGCGGCTGATAAGCAGAAGGCCAGGCGAATAGGCTGATAGAGAGCGAGACGCGCTGGTTGGCAGCTTGTTCGCCAAGCCTGCTGCTTATCAGCAGCTACAGTATTTGCAGTTATTTATTCAGCAGCCGCTACAGTAAAACAGCCTGCCGAACAGGGCCAAAATCATCTGAACAGACGCCCGTCGCACCAACACAAAAGCGCGGTGCAATGTGTGATGCTCAGGACTCCACAGGGGAAGATAACATCAACAGGTCAGATTACCTGATTGATTGGCCTCGAGATAGGAAAGAGGAAAAGATTAGCCGGTTCATCACTCTCAAAATATCATCATGGTGGATTAGATTACAAGGAGGAAACAGATGGCCATTTAGTGATGGACAAAATCATTCAGGCAGATGGAACCTTTTACCAGCAAGGGATACTAATGTCGAATTCATTCTGATGGTCAAGCACTGCAAAAGTTTGAAATCAGGTTGCTCCTGGCTTCATCCCAACAAAACATTTCTTCTGTCATTCTTACAAATTTACAGTGCTATAGAAAATTTGTCACAAGATGCTAACTCTACATTTTGACATTCTGTCGCGGACTAACATCACAGCTCTCCTGACTCCTGCGGAAGATGCTAACACTAAAAACTGCCTCACTTCATGGAAACTTCAGCAACAGTCACAAGGAAAGGCCATGAGTGTGCACTGCAACCCATAATCAGTTAGGCTGGTGGGCTTCCATAATGAGAATCTAATACCATCACTCATCTCCCTACAAAAACCAGCTTCAGACAAGGCTGTGAGGATGGAATTCAGAGGTAAATTAGTTAACAGCAAGAAGAAAAAGTTCTCACCACCAGACGGCCCTCCTTGCCGTTCACTGACTTATCAGAATCACCAGATGTTGCATGACCTTCAGACTGCGACACAGGTATCACAACAGCACACACGCATCAGTCACTCAATTGCAAACCACATTATCGAATACAAGGACAACTGACAGGTCCCAGAGCAGAGAGCATTGTACCTGCTGGTTCGTGTTTCTCTGACCACTAAGCTTCTCGGCCATGGCCACAACTAGGGCCTTCTCCTGGGTCAGCACACAGCAATGTTAGAAGCCTATCTCGATTTAAGGTTCAAACAGAAAAAACAATCACATATCGAACATTATATGGTATAAAAACAATTCACAGTTACAAGGACAACAACTAAAAGGGGAAGTAAAAATGATGTCCACAGATTTACAGTAAATGAATGTGCAAGTGCATCGAACAATACGGATAAAATCTTAAGGGAGAGAATTTAAATGTGAAATCACAATTTTGGACACACTGACTTCATCTCAAATTTGAAGATCTGAACTCATCACCACCCGTCTACATATAGCCATCTTCAATTAACACGAAAGAACATGGGAACTAGCAATAACGAAACAATTGGGTATGTGGCCATCAGCAATTTCATAGATGTAAAAAACATGCATCTCACAGGTGATGAGATAGTAGCAACTTACAACATCAGACACGGACTTGTTAGCTGGTGTTGTGTCACCTCCAGGTAGAATTGCTCGCTGACTTGTGCCACCTGCCGGAAAACTTGCACGTGTGACTCTGAAGACAGACGTCGCATGATTCGCTCCAATAGAAACCACATTCGCCTTTGCAGAAGGGGCACCAGCAACTAGAGCTTTGGCAAGAGATCCACCTAGAAACGAACATAACAGTATAATCTGTGTTACAACCGATCACCGAAACGGCGATGAAGAACGAGAAATCAAACCACAGGGGACACAAGAGTTTTACGTGGAAAACCCTCCCAATGCGGAAGGGAAAAACCACGGGCGCCAGCCAGCAATAATTCACTATCAAGAGTTGGGGTTACAACGCCGAACGGCGGCTTACAAGAGGATGATCTCATGGTAGAACCCTAAACGAGTATATGTACCGTACCGCCCTGTCTCCGGCCCAAGCCTCCGGCGACGGGCCTCCGCTTCGCTCCGTCAGAAGTCGGCCGAATTTGGATCATAACTCAACAAACTCCACCTTGAGACAAATTCTTCTTGTAGCATAAATCAAAACCTTCATCCTGAACAGAACAATGAAAAAGAAATGCTTCTGGCGCCAAACAGCCTCTTGGGCTAATCCATAATACCAACTAAGCTTGAGCATAGCTCAAACTTAGCAACAGGAACAGGCTTTGTCAACATATCAGCAGGATTATTATGAGTACTGATCTTGCATACCTTTAGCTTACCCTTTTCAATCTGATCACGAATGAAATGATACTTGATCTCAATGTGCTTTGTCCTCTCATGAAACATCTGATCTTTGGTGAGACATATAGCACTTTGACTATCAGAGAATAGCTTAATACAAGAATCAACTCCACATAACTCTGCAAACAACCCTTTCAGCCAAATCAACTCCTTACCCGCTTCAGCAATAGCAACGTACTCAGCTTCGGTGGTGGATTGAGCAACAACAGACTGCAAAGTAGCCTTCCAACTCACAGCACAACTACCAATTGTGAACACATAACCTGTGAGTGACCTACGCTTATCCAAATCACCAGCATAATCAGAATCAACATAGCCAATAAGTCCCTTATCAGTTCTGCCAAACTTCAAACAGTAATCAGTTGTCCCTCGGAGATACCTGAGAATCCACTGAACTGCTTTCCAATGTTCTTTACCAGGATTAGACATGTATCTGCTAACCAAACTCATAGCATATGATAAATCCGGGCGAGAGCAAACCATAGCATACATTAAAGAACCAACAGCATTAGAATATGGAACTTTTGACATGTATTCTAATTCATCACGAGTACTAGCACATTGCTTAGCTGACAATTTAAAATGCGGTGCAATAGGAGTACTAACAGGGTCAGCATCATGCATGTTGAAACGATGAAGAACCTTCTCAATGTAACCATGCTGACTAAGAAACAATAAACCAGCTTTACGGTCTCTAGTAATTTCCATACCTAGAATTTTCTTAGCAGCACCAAGATCCTTCATGTCAAACTCACTACTCAACAATTTCTTCAATGTAGTGATTTCTTTACCATTCTTAGCGGCAATCAACATGTCATCAACATATAACAGCAAGTATATAGGTGATCCATTAACAAACTTCATGTAAACACAGCTATCATAATTTGACCTCTTAAAACCGTGTGACAACATAAATGAATCAAACCTTTTATACCACTGTCGAGGGGATTGCTTCAAACCATACAAAGATCTTTTCAGCTTGCAAACATGATTTTCCTTGCCAGGCACTATGAACCCTTCAGGTTGGTCCATGTATATTTCTTCCTCAAGCTCACCATGCAAAAATGCAGTCTTCACATCTAACTGCTCAAGCTCAAGATCACGTGAAGCAACAATACTGAAGAATGTGCGAATTGAACTATGCTTTACCACAGGAGAAAACACATCATTGTAATCAACACCAGGAATCTGACTGTACCCTTTAGCTACTAACCTTGATTTAAATTTAGGAGGCTCGCTAGGAGATAAACCCTCCTTTCTCTTGTAAATCCATTTGCAGCGGACAGTCTTCTTTCCCTTAGGCAAGGGCACAACGTCCCATGTACAATTCTTCTCCAGAGATTGCATCTCCTCATGCATAGCTGAAATCCAATTCTCACGATCACCACAATCAACAGCTTCAGTATAAGTTGTAGGCTCATGAACGCTCTCCACCTGTTCAGCACAACTCAAAGAATAATAAGTCATATTACATTCTTCAATAAGACGGGGTCGAGGTCCACAACCCCGATGAAGCCTGCGATGAGCAATAGGCAAATCCTCCTCTAGCTGCATAACAGGAGGTGAGTGCTGCTGAACATCATCATCATGAGCATCATTGTCAACAACATCATTTTCCGTATCATCCATAGGCTCCACCTGCTCGACTTCATCATCAATCACATGCTCCACCTGCACACTGATATGCTGCAGCTCTTTTACAGAACTATCTGGAACATGATCTGAAGTCAAACTGTCAGTAAACATCACAGATTCATTGAAAACAACACTCCTGCTCATGAAAGCCTTTCCAGTTTCTGGATTCCACAACTTATATCCTTTAACTCCCGAACCATAACCAAGGAAAAGACATTTAATAGCTCTCGGCTCTAATTTTCCATTATCAACATGAGCATAAGCAGTGCAGCCAAAAACTTTCAACTGTGAATAATCAGCAGGTGTACCAGACCATACCTCAATGGGAGTTTTCTTGTTCAGTGGGATAGAGGGCGACCTGTTAATCAAGTAACATGCAGTAGCCGCAGCTTCTGCCCAAAAACGCTTGTTCATCTTTGCGTTGGACAGCATGCATCGTGCCTTTGAGATGATGGTTCTGTTCATGCGCTCAGCCACACCGTTTTGCTGCGGGGTATACGGTATGGTGTGATGCCTGACAATGCCTTCTTGCCTGCAATAATCATCAAAAGCAACCGAACAAAACTCTCCACCATTATCAGTACGAAGCACTTTTACTTTCTTTTCAGTTTGCCTCTCTATCATAACTTTCCACTCTTTAAACGCAGCAAAGGTATCATCCTTATTTTTCAGAAAGTAAGGCCACACTTTTCTAGAGTAATCATCAATAATAGTAAGCATATAACGAGCACCACCAAGAGAAGGCTTACGAGAGGGACCCCATAAGTCAGCATGTACATAATCAAGAGTACCTTTGGTGGAATGAACAGCGGTATTGAACTTAACCCTTTTATGCTTCCCGAAGATACAATGCTCACAGAACTCCTTGCTACTCAAAGTGCAGCCATCCAGTAGGTTTCTCTTCATCAATTCTGCCATACCAAGTTCACTCATATGTCCAAGACGCATATGCCAAAGGTTAGTCTTACTAGGTTCAGATTTAGAAACAGCAGCAGCGGAAACAGAACCATGTAAAGTACTTCCTCTAAGAACATATAACTTTGCAGAATTCATATCACCTACCAACCAAACAAGGGAACCTTTTGCAACTTTCAAAACTCCACGAAAAGCAGAGTATCTGAAACCTTCTGCATCAAGTGTGCTAACCGAGATAAGATTTTTAGTCATGGTTGGCACATACCTTACATTTGTCAATGTGCGAATCATGCCATCATGAGCCTTGATCTGAACAGAGCCGATGCCCACAATGTCATGCGGGTTATTATCTCCCATACGCACAACATCTCCCTTCTGCACAGGTTGGTAAGAGCTAAACCAATTTCTGTTAGTGCAGACATGAAATGAACATGCGGAATCAAGTACCCATTCATCATGACCCGAAACACAACCAGCAAGAACAACCAGACAATCTCCCGTATCTGAGTTACCAGCAGCAACAGATGCTTTACCATCAGAATTGTTTTTCCTGTTCTCCTTGTTCTTCAGTTTCCAACAATCCTCAATAAGATGAGATTTCTTCTTACAGTACCTACAGAACTTCTTGGTGGGCGGTTTGGACTTTGAGCGGCCTCTACCGTCTTGGCTCTTGTCACGATCGTTGCCGTCATTGGAGGATCTCTGTTCAGTTCGACCTCTGCTCACATGTAGTGCATCGCCCTTTGAGGACGACGACCCTTCAGAGTGCACCATCCCTTTCATCTTTTCCCTGGATTGAAGTGCCTCATAAACATCCGCTAGGGTTAGTTCATCACGGCTCAACAGTATGGTGTCACGGAAATTAGCAAAAGAACTGGGCAGAGAACATAACAGTAGAAGACCTAGATCCTCATCCTCATACTTAACCTCCATGGACAACAGATCGGCAACGATCTCCTTGAAAACAGATACGTGGTTCAACACCGAACCACCTTCCTGCATCTTGAGCGTGAACAGCTTCATCTTCATATGCATCTTACTGGTTAGATCTTTGGACATACAGATCGATTCCAGTTTGAGCCAAAGTTCTGCAGCACTCTTTTCCTGCAGCACTTCTTGCAAAATATCATTAGATAGATGAAGCTGAATTAAGGACAGAGCCTTACGATCTTTGCGCTTCTCCTCGTCGCTCCACGCATCTTTCGTCTTCTTGCCGAAGCTTTCCAGCGCCTCATCCAGGTCCTGAGTTTGCGCCAGAACAGCCCGCATCTTGACTTGCCACAGCGCGAACCTCGTGCTGTAATCCAACAGCGGTAGATCATACTTCATCGACGACATCGTGAACTCCAAGATGGGAAACCACCAGGCTCTGATACCACTTGTTACAACCGATGACCGAAACGGCGATGAAGAACGAGAAATCAAACCACAGGGGACACAAGAGTTTTACGTGGAAAACCCTCCCAATGCGGAAGGGAAAAACCACGGGTGCCAGCCAGCAATAATTCACTATCAAGAGTTGGGGTTACAACGCCGAACGGCGGCTTACAAGAGGATGATCTCATGGTAGAACCCTAAACGAGTATATGTACCGTACCGCCCTGTCTCCGGCCCAAGCCTCCGGCGACGGGCCTCCGCTTCGCTCCGTCAGAAGTCGGCCGAATTTGGATCATAACTCAACAATCTGTCAAATATGTTAAAACTTCACAAAAAAAGCCAAAAAAAAAAACCCAAACAATCAGCAAGTCATAAAACCAAAGAAATGACGACAAAGTCACTGAGTAGAGTGGATCACCTTCTTTAGACTTGTCAACCATAAACATTTTTTATCACACCGTGACAAATAGTTTGGCCAAGGTTAAGGCCGGTGAGACCTTACTTGAGAAGTTCACGCAGATGCATCTGCAGTCACCATCACCAACACCAGCGAACTTGAGTTCACCCCAAGGGTCCCAATCCACCATGAAGAGGTATGGATATGTTGTACATCTCTTCATAAATTTATGGACCTAGATGGCATAGAAGAACGAGTTTGCGAACCCGCAACTGTAAGTAAAAGTTTATGGATCTAGATGACACAAACAGAAGGAGTTCGTGGACCTAAAACTGCAAAATAAAAGTTTACGGACCTAGATGACACGGGCGGATAAGTTCATGGACCTCCAATGTATTTCTCTCAATATTAAATAAAGTCTAATTACAAAACTAATTGCAGAATCTTTGAGCTAATTCGTGAGACGAATCTAATGAGAGTAACTAATCCATAATTAGCAGATGGTTACTGTAGCATTACGGTAGCAAAATATAGATTAATTAGGCTCATGAGATGCATCTCGCAAATTAGCACGCATCTCTCAAAAAAGTTTTGTCATTAGACTAATCGAAATATTCCTAAATAGCAAGATTCTCTTTAATGTGACAGGGTTAAAGTTTAGCCTCCAGAAAACAAACAGCCCTAACTTTGTTTGTAAACTGATGATTCGTGGGTCGCGCCTGCACCTGCGAGCGCCTCAAGATCGACAGCACCGGCTCTCCTCGCCGTCGCAAAAGCCAAAGCGCATCGCTCGTCTCCATCTTTGTGAACTGCACAACCGAAGCGGAGACGGACTGCTGGTTGCTTGAGCTCTGGCTACCGACGCTTTGTCATCTGCCTCGGTGGAGGCGCCGTCTGAGCTGGGATGGAACCCTAGGGTCGAAGGGTCACGCGAGTAGGGTAACCGTTTCTATTTGGGGTTGAGCTGAGCCAATTTGATGTCATTTTCCAGGTGTGATTTGTGAGGGTCAGCGGGTCGAACCATTTCAAGCGGGAACGAACGTGTCACAAACCGGAGGAATTGATACGTGGACTGATAAGTTTGGTGGTGCGTATATTGGCGTTGCTGGGAGTTTCCGAAGAGATCGCCGGCGTGAGGGATGCCATCCACTGCGGCGTTGGGGGGGGGGGGGGGGGGGGGGGGGGGGGGGGGGGGCCTCTTCGGCGAGAGCTTGCCTCATGTGAGAAGGATGCAGAATAGACCCATCAAATCTGAGACGGATTCAAGTCCGCCTCTGTTTGATAGCCTCCACAAATAAAGCCAATTTCAAACCCCTCCTATAGGACACGCATCACTCTCCGGCACCGTCTCGCCAACCGTGGCACGGTTGCTAGCGAGTTCCCTCTCGCGGGAACGCTTTCGCCGGCGAGCTCCTGCTCCTGCTCTGACGACTCATGGTGCACGAAGTCATCTGCAACTTCCTCAACCTCGGCGAGCTCCGACGGCTCGAGCAGCTCAACCTCAGTGGCAGCTTCTTCAACGGCAACGTCCCAGCGGCTCAGCTCGAGTCCGAGAACATCAGCATCGCCAACGTCCGTGACATGCTCGGCGACCTCCCCTCCGCGGTGGCGTCGCGGGGCGGCGCCCTGTCATGCGGCGGCGCCTCCGTGCGTGGCGTCTGCATCTGGGACGCTGCCTCCCCAGAGGACTGCCACGCGTGCGTCGCTGCCACAGCGCGGAACATAACCACCATCTGTGGCGACGACCTCACAGGCTCGCGCCGCGCCAGCACGTGGACGGATGGGTACTTCGCCGATGTCGTGGATGCCTCCACTGACCGCCGCATGGTGCTATGCGGTGGCGAATTCCCCAGCTCGGTCCTGGACAACCGCCGCAACCCCGTGTTCGGCGCGTGGTGGCCGTAGTGGACGTTCGCCGGCTCGGCTACGAGGTGGCGAAGCTTGCTGCCGCCGAACCGGCACGGAAGCATGGCGTGACGGGGCGGTGGCGAGGTGGAGTGCCTCCGGTGCCTAAAGGGCTCGACGTGGCAGGCGGCACTATCCTACCCGGCAGTCGATATCGAGTGGGTGCAGGGCGTGCATTGGGTAGCATGCACCATACTTGCGAGCAGCGTCCAAGGTGTTCGACGAAATGGCGAGGAGAAGAGAAGGGAGGGAAGACGGTGACGTGGTATCTGACATGTGGGCCGTACTGCCACATGGAAAAAACACTTGGAAAAACAGCCGAGGGAGGAAAAAATTCTGATTTCAGAGGGAGTCAACTTGGTTTTGTAACAGAGGAAGAGTGAAAAAGGCAGAACATACGCTTCCCGTATGAAAATCCGCTTTGGGCTTAATTGCGGAAGCCGTGTTGCAATTCTAGGCGATCTGAAGAAAATACGATTCCTCAGTTCCTGAAGCCATTGAAGAAAACATTTTTCAACACCGACTAGCAGAGGAGGTACTTGGAGCAAAGCGAAGCTGAGGCACCCCTCCCAAAAATGTGGCACCATCGCGACATTTGATGAGGTCCAGCCATGCAAGCCGGAGCCGGAAGAGTCCTACTTCAAAGCTCTGGTATATCCAGGCAGCCAAATGCTTTGATCAAATATTCTACTAAAATTCATGTTTTTTGTTAGAACCGAGGCAGACTAATGTAATAACCGCATCATACAGAGCATAAGTGCTAATGATTAACTTGTGATAACAGACACTAGAAGCCTTGTCGCAGCTGTGATGTTCAACCATAGAAATAAAGACAAAGTTGGCGACATACAGAACCAAATAGGTTCACCATCAGGATAGTGGCATTCTAAAGCGCACCCCATCCAAAAGTACAGTTGCTCATCTGAGAGTACCATAGAAATAGAACTGTGTTTATCGACACATTAGTAAAAATATCAAAGCATACTCGTCTTATCAAAACATGAATCTGCACGAAACTGAGTTTGTTCGACGACCTAAGGTTCAACCTTCATCACCTCTTCCCATTGCCCATCAGACCCTTCCTTCCAGAGGGTTATGTTGTTCTCACCAGCAGCTACAGACAAGATGTTTCCGGTCAAGGACCAGGACACCCTCCAAACAGGGGATCCGAAGTCACGCATGAGCTTTCCCTCCCACTTGTCTCCATCTTTTCCCTTGGTCCAAATGACAACCTTCCCATCTTGGGAAGCACTGGCAACGGTCGACTTGGCCAAGCCCAAAACTGGTGCCCATGCAACGTCCCTCACACAATCTGTGTGCATGTCAGAAATAAGTGTGCTCTCCAGCTTCCAGCTACCATTGACAAATCCCCACACTTTAGCAACAGCATCAAAACCTCCAGAGACAAGCTTATAAACAAGCTCCCCTGAACCAGACAGCGAACCAAGTGCTGTTGCTGGAGCCCAGGAGACTGCAGTTGCACCGACAGGGTGTGCTCGCTCAATGGTTGCAGTATCCCAACCCCCATCAGCTCGCATAGTAATGACAGATATTCTTCCATCAGAAGAAGCACAGGCAAGGGAAAGACCAACCTCATACGGGGCCCAAGCAATGGAGTTAACAGACGACTTGTGGTCAGCAAACACGTGGGCCTGAGACCAATGGCCACGGGCATCCTCCTTCCAAATAATTACACGACCATCATAGCTGCAGGATGCGAGGAGAGTACCAAACTTTGGATGTGCCCATGCAACACGCCACACAGGGCCATAGTGGCCAGTGAGAGTTGCAAGGACCTGGGATGGGGCTGTTGCGGCACCAATGCTGACAATCTTCACAGTAGAGTCTGAGGAGGCAGTGGCAAGGCGCTTGCCATAGTAGTCAATGGCAGAATCATGGACCATGTCCTTGTGATCCAACTCTATTTTCTTTGACGCCATACTTCACACTGAATTATGGCCGCTGCCCCTTCAGAACACTGCATAAATATAAAACTAAATCATTAGCATAAAAACAAAAAAAAAAATGCCTAACACTGTAAACTCAAAATAGAAATATCAAGTTATAATTGCAGTTCAAGATTGCATTTGTGCTTGACATTATACTTGAGAACACATTTCTAATTTAATTCCACATAACAAAGTTAGCTTCCATCAAAACCAACAGATACTGCATATCATAATAACAATGTTTGTGACTTACGACATAACAAAATTAGTCCCTGAGAGAAAATTGGTGGATAAAACTGAAAGTATGGTGAGATCAACCAAAATGAAAATATGCAGTCAATAGGAAGTTCTCTGAGGATGCCACCTTTCTGGTATGACAAAACCACTATAAGCTAAACTCTATGTATGAGATAATGTGAGATCAATAAGGGGCACCACAATGAACACAACATAGTATTAGTTGAACATAAAAATCAACCTTTCACGGCTCAATATCAAAGGCTAAATGTTAAAGACAGGGAAATCTACATACTCCATCCAGTTTTAAATTGTTGACGCTATTGACTTTTTTCGTTGCGTTTAACCATTCGTCTTATTCAAAATATTAGTTCAAACATGCAAAGTTATAAGGTATATTTCAACTTTCTTTAATGATAAAACAAATCATAACAAAATATATGATAATCTTTTAAAAAGTTTGAATAAGACAAATGGTCAAACGCAACAAAAAAAAGTCAATGGCGTCAACAATTTAAAACCGGAGGGAGTAAAACATAATAAAGATACAACAAAATAGATTGATTACGTTGAATGTACCCTTTTACCCAAATAAAAAACCTAAAGGCCTCGCATGTTTCAGAAGTCAGAACTTTCATCATTCAATTTCTCATTCCAGAAAATCCCACACCAAGAAAAAACCAAATCTTGGACACTGATGCTGTTGTACCGAAACACTAACAAAGATACATATATCCAAAAAAACACTGAGTTCTAGCATTGCTTGGCAGGTTGAGACATTTGGAAGAACCAAGATAAAGTAATTTTGCCGAGCAAACTAACTTGTGCTCCCTAGGAGAACCTTGCCCGCAAGGCAGTCAATAGGACTCAGCCATTGTGCCATCACATCAAAAAATTGTTCCTGATCACATAACTGTACATCATAACTGAAAGTCGCAAATTGTTTCCAGCGGAGCCATGTTTCTGCTGGCTAGTGACTCTAGTGATCAAGAAGCAGTTCTTTTTAAGACGAATATTAAGCGGTAGGAATTAGAGATTGATTCAAAAAGCTACTGACAGTAATAACATTAGGCTGTACGTCTTGCATCCTTCGTTTTTCAAAATCATGAGGTCTACACAGATCGCCTTGCTACTTTCTACATACTGGCCAAGATCCCACCTTTTCCATGGTATAAACAAGCATGCGAAATTGAATTCAAACGGACCCTAAGCCACTAATCAACAACACCCCACAACGTCGAACCAGAGGCCGGATCGACTTGAGGCGCCACCCCGTCCCTACCTCGGCCTCCGCGCAGGGATCGACCCATCCCCGCTAGATCCAGCCTAAATCTCAACTATAAGGAGGATTAGAGGATTGGGAACGAGAGTTCAGTTCAGCCCTCACCCTCCGTCGAAGCTGGAGAAGGATGAGGTCTCTAGCCGCGCGTGCTTCAGTACGCTGCCTGAGCGAGACCAAGCCGCTGCTTAGGTGCCTGGCTCCGCCGTCCTTGCTGCGCCGCTCCTGGATCTGGGTTTCCTGTGGTAGGGAAGGAGAGAGAGCTGTTCGCCCTGTGTTGATGACGTGCGGGCAGATCCAGGTGCGGGCAATTTGTTGTAAACCCCCTATGAATATCATCCACGCTCAAATAAGTCCTGCTCTATTCTATTGCATTTCACAGGCACATCCCTGAAAAGTCTCCTCTAGCTTCTTCCGTCGAAATGAAGGTCTCCAGTGCCACTGCCCTAGCAATCCAAACCTCTAACCCACGTCGGCGATAACCACCACCCGCGACATGTCGCACTGCCCGCACCCACCTCGCGCTCCGCCGCCACCTCACTACCGAGCTCCACTGTCATTGCTAACCCACTTTCGGCGACGCAGCACACCCTCGTCGTCCGGCCCTACCTCGCCCTCGAGCTCCACCGTCCGCGCTGGCGCCGCCCGCACAACTCTCGCGCTCCACCGCTGGCTGCGCTTTCTCTTGGGCCGGGCTGTAGCGGACGCGCGAGCGCGTACAGAGGCACGTTAGACTTATATTCTAATCGAATCTGATCTAATTCAAATCCATAAATGCATCGTTTAAAGGATGCAGATGTCGTGGAATTTTTATAAAATAAACTTTTTGAAGGTTTATCACATTTGGACTTTTCAAAAAAGTATTTTTAGAAATGGACCTTTTTTACAACAGCACAGTGCTGAGTCATTTGGCGCCGTGCCAGAGAGGTATAAGAGCGTGTTTATCCATCTGACGTGGCAGAATACGGCGTCAATTCATCTAGCGCCGTGAAGAGAGGGCTATGGCGCTAAATAACGCGACGCCTTACAAAAAGTTCATTTCCGAAAATACTTTTTTTTAAGAATTCAAATGTGATAAACATTTTCAAAAGAATCATTTTATAAAATTTTCTCTAGATATCAGCCCATTAAAAAGCTTCTTTCCCAGATTCCCTAGCCCATCTCGTCGACCTAAGGCCAAGGCGGAAATTATGAGCAATCCATGGCCCTCTTCGTCTTCCTCATCTCTCCGTCGTCGTTCCTCCGCCTTGCCTGGCGGATCGCCTCGTTCCTCCTCCTACGCCGGCACCGCAACACTTTGTGCTTCCTGTCCCGTGCGCCCCGGATCCACTGCTCCCCAGGGATTACAATCCCGTTCTGGCCGCTCAAAACGGAGGCCACCGGTTTTTCCGGCTTTCGCGAAAACCCGAAAAATCGGTCCGAACAACAGACGAAATGCAAAACTCAAAATTTGAATATGAAATTTGCAAACCGACGGGTAAACTGGACCAATTCGTCGGTAAACCAGACAAAATTTCTGGAAAACCAGAGAAAAAACGGAAAACCGATGCGTCCGGTTTTTGCTCGGTTAACTGGTTTTTTATTTTAAAAATCATAAAAAATTGAACATTTGAAAAAAAATGAAACAAAAAATATGTAAAAAAACTAGATGCAACTTGCAGCGCAACGATGCAACAACAACACGAAAATTCGATCATTTGCTTGGTCACAAAAATCAAAGGAGCTTGCTGTTTAAAAAAAAGGTTCTTTTTCTTCCTTTTTCAACCCAGAAATATTGCTTGATTTTTTTAACCATCAAACGATCGAATTTTCGTGTTCTTGTTTCACCATTTGTGTTACAAATTTCAACTAGGATTTTTACATATTTTTGTTTCAAATTTTTTTGAATTTTGAATTTGAAAACCGGAACTAGTTAAACCGGACCGGACCGGTTTTCCTGTTTTTGCGAAAACCGGTCCGGTTTACCCTGGTTTTGTAAACCTTGCTTGCTCCCTCACGTGCTCGGCTCCACGAACTGTGCTACCCTCCCATGCCGGTCCCAGGAAGCGGGATTCTCTAGAGCGCCATGGTCAGGGGCGGAGGCAGGGGGCGAGCAGGGGCCTGGCCCCACTATGCTAGATGCACATAATTAGTGAACATCAATTTTTGCCATGTAATTTCATGTATTTTTTTGATTTGGCGCTCCTCAAGAGCTATCTATTAGTGTTTGGCCCCTCTCATACTCATTTTCTGGCTCCGCCCCTGGCCATGGCCAAAATCTTCTCAGGAAAAATCGGTTGTTCCAGTAACATAAACCGGTTATTTTAGCCGGCAAAATCGATTTTTCTATCGATTTTTCTAGCCGGAAAAATTAATTATTCCAGTGAAAAAAAATCAATTGTTCTCAGTTCCATGAGAATCATGGGGGAATTCGTGCTGATTCAGCTCGCTGGTTAGTTTGGTGTGCAGACCACCGACTACACACAGTGGGGATCCAATCGACACCGATCGCGCGATACTCGATATCCACCGCCAATCTCACTTCGCCTCCGTTCCGGTGAAGCCGCCGCCGTCTTCCCGGCCGCTGGCTCGACGACCCCACCTTCGCCTCCGCCGCCCCAAGCTCGGCTCCGACTGTGCTTCCTCCACCTCCGCGAGTCGATTGTTCTAGGTTTGGGGCTCAATTGTTCCAGACAAGGATTTGATTGTTCTAGGGTTAGAATCAGTTGTTCTAGGGTTGGGGAATGGTTGTTCCATGCATGGAATCGAATATTCCAACAGAGAATAAGTGGCGGAGCACTAAGAGGCGGTGGCGGGAGCTCGCCGTGAGGGAGGAAGAAGGTGGAGGAGGCGAGCAGCTCAGTCAGTCGTGCGGGAGGAGGAAGGCGGAGGCCACGGTCGAACATCTCAACGAAGAAGAACGACACGGTGTTAGTGGGCCGAAACCAACGTTGTTTCTGGCCCAAACAGTGTGGCTTCGTGAAACTGTAAGAAGAAGTCTCCTCGTTGCTTGCTGGGCCGCGCGCTCCTTCCCGCTGGGCCGCGGTGGGCTGAGTGCCCCGCGCGCGCGGGGTCGAGAGCGCCCCGGGCCGGGGCCCCGAAGCCGCCGCCGATGCTGGATCCTATATGGAGGTCGCCCGAGGGGATCGTTTCTCTCGGACGCTTTACGATTCGTGCAACACAGCCATCCAACGGTCATCCTCCTTTCTTCCTCCTTCTGCCTCCCCGACGACGGCGGCGACGGCGACGAGCCCGGCGACGCCGGGTAAGCGCGGCGGAGGGCGGCGGCCGCGGATCCGGCGGCGGGAGCCGCCGGAGACGATGGAGGAGGGCGGGGCGGGGGCGTCTCGTCGGAGGATCCCTTAATGCGCAGGGTTTGTACCCCCCGAGCTCTCTTCCTCCTCCCTCCGCACATAGAAAAATGGCGGCCGGCCAGACCGGCGGTGGCCGGCGCGATGCGGGCGGGGCGGCAAGGCGGCGGGGACGCCGCCGGCCGCGGTGGTGGCCGCCGGCGGTGGGCGGTGTAGGGGTGGGGGCGTCACGTGTTGGAGTGGTTAGCGTGGCGGCGGTCGAGGGCGGCGGCGGAGGCGGCGGGGCGCCGCCGGAGCCGGGCGGGACGCGGAGGCGGCGGGGGCGAGCACCAGGATGGCGGTCGGCGGCGGTGGTGCGAGGAAGAGGAAGAAGAAGCGCGCCATGGGCCGATTTGTGCGGGCCGTGGGCCTGTTCGATCGAATGAATTTCGTCGGATGATCGACGCATAGGAGGTCCCGCCGCCGATTCGCCGTCCGGCGGCGCGAAGCCTCGCCGATTCGCCGTCCACCTGCAACGCGCTCGCTATCGGCGATTCTTCGCGTCCGCCCCCGCAGGAGGAAGCGCGGCCCCTGGCCTGAGGCAACGAAGCGGTTCCTAATCGACCGCAGCCTGACGCGACGAGGCGGCTCCGAATCTTCCCCCTCGCTTAGATCAGTCGTTGAACTCCAGGATCTCTATGGATTCCAAATAGATTACAAAGGAAGGGGGTATTCTCACGGATACTGCTGTGAAATAACCCGTGGTTGGCGCACCACCGCCACGTCAGCAATGCGCTCAACGTCTCCTCGTTCCACGTGGAGGATCTCCCCTTGGTAAGAAAGACATTATGCCCTGCAGTGTCCTCTCGATTCAGCCAGACTGTAACAGTAGGCTAGATTGATTATTAGTACAAACAGTAACCTATCCGTAAATGTGGAAGAAAACTTAACCGTCCAACTCCTCCTAGCTCTGTTAGTGTTTCACGTTCACGGCTGGAGTCATACTTTATAGCTTCCGTAACCTTAATGAATCCATCAGTATTTCTTGTTGGCATGAGGCTTGAGAGGAACTCCCCAGTATTTCTGACTTGTAGGGTAAAATTCATTAGAGTCGTTTTCCTGGTTCTGCGGGATTTCATATGATTTTGAGCACCAACTTGGCTAGACCCCATGTTTTCTCTTTGAAAAATCCAATCTTGCAAAGCAATTATTTCATTTCACCGAATTTAGAAAGAAAAACACAGACTACTGCTCACATTCAAGAAATTATCTTCCAGCTGCAATTTGTAATAATTTTTAAATTTGCAACTGCAACATTATATAGGCTTTCCCCTAAAAAAGGAAACATTATATAGGCCATCTCGATTCATTCTCTGGGATCTTCCAAGCAAAATGCTGGAATATTCCTTCCATCTATTTTCCTAAACCAAAATACTTCCCCACTCAATTTTCTCAACCCCAAATATACCTAGGGACCTTGTTGCAATGCCCTTGGTATATCCATATTTGACACTTCTTGATTTTACTGAAACGTCTTCTCTTGCCACTAATCCATGTTTTATTCTTGCACGGTTCTCTAGCCTGAAACTTCAACAGGCTACGGAAACTGTTAGCAAAGAATCACCTAGCGCTATATGCTGCTCTCCACAATGTTTACGGCTCCAAGTTTTCTGTGGTATGAAATATCTGGTTAGAATGAGCTTGGATTATCAAATTTGTCCCCAGAGGCCAAAATGAAAATCCAGTTAAAATGAACTTTGGCTTGGAACTTCCTTGACATGGCAGAAAATGTTCAAATGTTTTTTTTTTCCGTAGCATAATCTGTTGTAGTTTTTTTTTCCTTCACCGGATTCATCATACTTTGTGGAAATTATCCAAGTTTACTTTAGATCTTCTGGACTCCTGAGTTCCAGCCTAGCCTAGTTTGCTGGAAGCAAATGTCTTCCTTTTTTGCATTGTTTTATTTTGGGGGGCTTTATCATCCTGTTGCATTCTCTAATTTTCTTTCGAAAGTAAAAGAACATTGATATGCACTTTAATCGTTGTGTGTCCTAACTCTTGAGAACTTTATGGTCAACACACTTATCATGTGTTTTTTTTAATCAAAGCTCTATCCATCTTATCATTTGTAACAGGAGATTCAACATCTTGTAATCTCAAGGCTGTCACTGAAAGAGGCTGCAAAGGCAAGCATTGTGGCGAGAAACTGGAGAAAGCTCTGGACATGCTACCCTAATTTGTGCTTTGATGGTACCAAAGACCTGTCCACTGATGAGGGTAGTGTCAAAATGAAACCTCAAAATTCATTGAGACGGTAAATTCTATTATTCGCCAACACAATGGAACCGGCCTTTATAAATTCAGCATCAGGTTTAGTCTTCAGAAGAAGTCATCACATCATCTTGATAGGTGGGTTTTATTTGCCGCTGCATCAAAGGCCAGGATTATAGATATAAATCTGTGGCCAAAAAGGAAAAGTGTGGGGCCAGCCATAAAAGCTTACAACTTTCCTCTTGAGGCTTTAGGTGCTCAAGATGGCCCTTTTATCCAGTCCTTGTTTCTCAAGGATGTTTCTATAAGGCTACATATGGAAATACATGGATTTTCAGAACTCAGGAGGCTTTGTTTGCACTGTGTTCAAATAATTGGAGACTTTGCAGACTTGCTATTAAACTGTTTTGCTCTTGAGGACCTGGAGCTCATCGCGTGCTCTGGTGTGGCTAGCCTAAATATACCACACCGACTCGATCAACTTCGACATTTGCTGGTTTCTGGTACACGTATCCAGATGGTTGATTTTCATGTTCCTGCTCTTACTCATTTTGAGTTCCAAGGGAATGCTATTCCCATAGCACTTCATGGTTGCTCAAATCTGGAGAAGGCAAGCCTAATGTTTAAAACCGCATTTAAACGAGACAATAAAGCATTGGGACATGCATTCACTGCTATTCCCTGTATTTCAGCAGTCAAGATGCTAAATGTTTATGCTGATATGGAAGCACGGGAACCCGTTTGGGCCCCACAGGTACCTGGTGTTTTTCATTTTCATTTGTCGATATTATTCACGTGGGTTCTTAATATTTTCCCAAATGTTTTGAACCTGTTTCAGGTGCATAAGTTGATGGCAAGTCCAACGTGCAAGTTTATGTTTTTGAGGCATCTGACTTTGTGAAATAAGAGTCTTCACTGACGGTCCAAATAGCCATGATGTGATTCTTCAATTGGCTCACTATTTGGAGTTTGCACCCCAACTGGAGGTGCTGCAATTGCATGTGAGCACTATTCATGTCTATTTCAGCATTATTTAGCTTTGTGCACGTACATTACAATGTCATGCTGATAGAGTTCTGATTGTGGCTTCCTAAACAGATGTTTTATTACACGCTTGAAGACTCTTGGCATGGCCAGGTGACATGGGTGGGAGGCTCCTGTATGCGTCCTCTTGACCACCTCAAGAGTGTCTACATGAGTGGGTTCCGGTGTTACCGCGCTCAGGTGGAGCTTTTGTGTGGCATTTTGGAAAAGGGTGCTGCTCTTGAGCATGTGACCATAGAACCAAAGGTGATAATAAAATGTGTTTCAGAAATCAATCTTGATGTACCTGAGGAAATGGTTCTTTAGTGGGCGCAACGCACCTCAGAACTCTTTGGTAAAGGCATCAATGTCGTGGAAGGCTCATCAGTGATCTGTTAACTTGACCATTAAAGTTTGAACAGTTTTTGTTTTAGCCAAATGACGAGGTTTTATTTTTTCTAGTAGTTGAGAACAAGGATTCAGCAAGTTTTGTCTGTGTAATTGAACTGAAATAATAAGATAAGGCAATAGTTGTAGCTTTTTTAGCTATTGTCCTTGCCCGCTGGTTGTCCAGGCTTCGTCGGCGGACTGAGGCATTTCTAGGTGAACCTGAGCACGGAAGAATATTGGTTGCTTCTCGTGGTATTGAGATTTGCGAAATTATTTGATTGTGAAGAGTGGGTTTAGATGAGCGAATTTCTGATGGATTGTGGAATAGAGTAGGTCTACAGGCCAGTGGCAGGCCTCGTCTTTGTTGGTTTGCTGTCGAATATCTGGTCCGGCAAAGATGAGTGACTGGACGAACGTGAGTAAGCACCGTGTCCATTGGACAGATTTGATCTGACATATCAACAAAAACATATTGCCGAGACATGAACAGGAGACATGATACAATAAATCACCGTACTACTCAATACAAAAAACTCACACGGCTCTGTAACACGCCGAGACATGAACACGAGCACAATTAAAGCACAAGGATACAACAATCTACAAACACACCGTGCATCAAACACATGCATGCCCAGAATATATATCACACATCGCTCTTGATGGTCGAGCTGTAGCCCGTGCGGTCGTCGTAGAACTTGGACCAGAGCATGACGCCTCCGTACTTGGGTGAGCCCCTGATGAGCGGCAGAACGCTGGACGTGAGCTCGCCGGCGGGCACGAAGCCGGTGCCGGCCGCGTCCTTGGAGGCGGGCAGGCCCAGGAAGATCTTCCCGGCCGGCACCGACTCCCACCTTTTCCACGCGTCCATGAACGCGCCGCGGCCCGCGTCGAACTGGCACGGCGGGTTGTTGTAGAACTGCACCCACACGAAGTCGAAGAGGCCCGTGTTGATGGCACCGCCGTCCCACTCGTCCGGGAACGGGCACTGCGGCGCCGCGCTCAGCAGCACCGCCTTGCCGCCGTTCTTGCCCATGCTCTTCAGGTCCCTTCACGGCGTCCGACCGACCAAGTTGGTGAGCATTCGTGCAATCGTGCGTGCGTGCAGCTTAAAGCGAGCGAGAGATTTTAATTACCTGGCGAGCCAGTCCCAGTACTTGGCGCCGCCGAGCTCGATGTCGAAGTCGATGCCATCAAGGACGGCGTCGCCGAGAGGGCGCGACGACGACGTGCCGCCGAGGTAGTTGTTCCAGAGGTACGCGGCCACCTGCCGCGCGTCTCCCTCCGACGTGAGGCCGTAGCTGCCGTCGCCGCCGCCGATGGAGAGCAGCACCTTGACGCCGCTGCTCTGGCACGACCGGATGTCCTTGCTCAGGCCCGTGCAGCCGCCGGACGAGGGGTCGCAGTGGCTGGCCAGGTCAAGCTGTGGCGTCTGGCCCTTGCCGAACTTGTAGACGAAGGCGAGGATGACGAACTCGTAGTTGCCGGACGCGCACGTGTCGGACAAGGACGCCTCGCCGTCGTTCTGGCCCCAGTACACGGCGATGCCGCCGGCGTGGCATGTGGCGAGGAGCGCCAGCAGTAGGGTGGCGATGAGCGGAACGGGAAAGCGAGCTCGGCTCGCCATTGGATTGGATGAGCTAGTTACTATACTAGGCCAGATGAATCTTCTTCGTGGAATCTTGAGCAGTGATGGATGACGAAGACTGGTTAGTCTGTTCCCCTTTTTATAGGATGATGACAGAGTTAGCATAATAGCAGCAATATGATCGTAGTGCGGAGAGTTTTGCGTTTCTTTCGTGCCGTGGCCCATCCGCATGCACTTCAGTGTGAATTTACCGTGGGTTGTTACGGTGAAGTAAAGGCGAGATGAAAAAACATTTCTTTACCCGCCAAAAAAAAAAAACTTTGCGTCGATATGCTTCCATCCTTAATTTACTTATCCCCATGATCATTCAAGATTATTCGAATCTGAAACGCTCCAACGTACTCAACCGAACTAGTCTACAACGGCACACGCGACACAAATTGCATCTTTCCTGGTCTTCCAAGTTTCACGCCTTTTTTATATATATAAGGAAAACGCCTCCATTTCTAAAACAAATAAGGAAAACGCCTGTCTTAAACTGACCGCAGCAGTAGCCTCTATTTTTCACCCTCTAAAAAAATATTTCATATCACCTGTAGAAAATTCCATCCTCTAAATTCCATTTGGTTGCGACAGTGACCTGGATCGGCTCCTCCATCCGCTGCCCGCCGCCACCTCCCTGCTCGCCTCGGCGCGCGCGCCGCCGGCTTCCACCCGCCCCTGCTCTGGCGCCGCCGGCTTCCGCCCGCCCCTGCTCCAGAGCCGCCGCCTCCCGTGCTGCTCCGGCGCGCCGCGGCCTCCCGTGCTCCCTGCTCGGCGTTCCACTGTCGCCCCTGCTCTGGCGCCGCGGCCTCCTGCGCTCCACTGCTCTGTCCGTTCGTGCACTCCTCCGGCGCTCCGCTGCCTCTCCACTCCGGCGCTCCACTCCAGCGATCCGTTCGTTCTCCTTCTCTGGCGTGCGTTCGTGCAGCTCCCCTTCTCCGGTGAGTGCCTGCCTGCCTGCCTGCAGAAGTGAAAAAACAGTCCTTTGTGCAACTACGGAGGCATTCCCTCTTTGCTAGTACGAGTAGCTCTGTTTTGCATGTATGGACAGCAGAATTGTGGAGCCGCTAGCACAAAAATTGCCTACTGTGTTGTGTGTTTATTTGTGCTGATGATCTGCAGATGTTATGTTTATAATTCATAGCATATGGTTACTAGTTCGCCAAAAGATAAACACATGGTTTGCCATTCACAAGGTTACTAGCTCGAAGACTAATTCACATGCCTCTGATTCAATTTCTTTTGCTTGCAGGGCAGCAATCTTGTGAATCTTGTGCACAATGGATATCCCACATTCATCGGTACCGTTGCACCAAACATTGGAAGAAGAAGATGATGATTGTACCTTGCTTCGGTACATGATTGAAGAGGATCAGCCGAATTATGAGTTGCTTGACGACAGTGAAGAGATAGACGCTATGGTGGCAGCAATGGATGAAGAGAGCTCCTTCCTAGAATATTGCTGTTCTAGTTGCTGGTTTGAATCTGACAGAAGAGACTGTATCATGATAGTGTGAGCCTTCTCCTTCCAGGCAAGCAGATGGACCATAGAAAAAATGTTTGTTCTAGGGGTTCAGTAGTCAAGTTTGTCATTGTTGGTATTTGGTGAGCTCCCGAGGTAGAAATGCATGGATGGTTTCAAGGATGCAGGTTGTTGGTATTTTGAATTGACCGCTATGTTTTTCTGTCCTTTGTAGCACATTTGTCCTGTATTTCAAAAACTTTTATGATGGCATGCCCTCTAACAGCAGTGCCCACTAAGTTTGTGCACAGATTGGACTATGTTTGATTTTTCTTTCGATGACCATACAAGCAGCATCCTGGGATAAATCATGTTCAGTTCTGAATAGTTGAAGTGATGCAAGAATCTGAATTCTGTTTACTGAACAAGAATCATTTGCAAAATATATCAGACATTATACTTTTGACTTGTGCTTAACAGCAAAGTTTCATGTGCTTAACTGTCAGGTTGCAACACTCTGAAGTGTGTCATAAATCATGTCCAGTCTATATATCCTTCAAAATTCAAGTTCTTGCCTTTCTAGTAAAACATCACAAGTGCATTGACCATAAACATCACAAGTTCTAGCCTTTCTAGTAAAACATTCAAGTTCCTGCCTTTCTTGCAATATTCAGTATAGAACACGGTTGCTCGCGGTTCGGAGCATACTTGAGAACAATACTAAAGTAACTGTAACGATAGATAATCATCACTGAAGCATACTTGAGAATATATGCAAATGGTCACAATGAGAGCATCACTGTAATGACTGAATCACTGAAGCATACTTGAGATTTGAGAATATATGCAAATGGTTTCTTTACGGCAGCACAGACAAGAAGTGAAAACTGAAACTGATGAAAACACCATCAGTTCGAGCCACCAAGCTGAACATAAACCATCACCAGAGCTGCACTCTCACGAGCACCAGGGAGAAGCAAAGAGAGGACGGCGCACAGGAAAAAGCAGAGCGGCGCGCGGGAGAGCGGGAAGACGAGGCGGAGCGTGCGGGAACGACAGACACTTCATGCTCGCGCTCGTCCCCAGTGCCGTCCTCGTCGTCCCTGCCGCCGTAGAGCGCGTATGACCGCATCAGCACGCGCTTCCGCGCCACGCTCCTGCCCTCCGCCACGCCGTCGTCTTGCTGTGCGTCCCCGCCGTCAGAGCACCGCGAGGCCGCCGGAGCCGGATCTAGCGGCGTGCTAGCTCTCTCGCGAGTCAAAATTGAAGTACGGCGGCCACCCTGGGCGTCATCGACAGCGCCTCGGCACGGAACTCGCGCGGGCTGCGGCGGCGCTCGCGCGAGGTGGCCCTTGCGCACGGTCCGACGGTGCGGAGCCTCACAGGACGGCGGTGCGGAGCTCGTGTGGAGGAAGCTTGCGCACGGCGCGGTGGTGCTCGTGCGGGAGAGTAGGGGTAGCGGGAGGAGGGCGCGGCGCAAGGGATCGGAGATTCAGAGGGCTTGGCGCGACGGCTCAGCGCGACAGGGAGGCGGCCGAGGCGATTTGGCGGATGGCCTGCCACCCACCAGATTTGGCGGCGGGCGAGGGGGACCTGGAAGATGGCGACTGGTTTAGGAGCTTCTGCTGCAACAGGTAGCGGGTGGAGGATCCTCTAAATTAACGGTTCAGGGTTGTTTTCAGGGTCCTGTTGCGGTCAGTCTTAGCTCCAGCGCACAGAACCAGACAAACAGACCAAGGGATGGATTAGTGATGGGTACGTAGATTTCTTACTCCAATACATAGAAATCCATGCTGCTAATATTTTAATAAATTTTCAGCACACCAAGAATTAAACGAAAACCAGCTCTTAGGCAACCTTTAAGCTTTTAGTTTATCTACTAAGGCCCTGTTTGTTTCCACCTAGATTATATAATCTGGCTCATATAGCCAAACTATAACAATTCAAAGGCCAGATTATCATAATCCCATTATCATTATAACCAGATTATAACAATCTATAAGCAGTCTAGTAAAACTAATCTGGCCCAGCAAAGATGGACGGGGACGAACATGAGTAGGTACCGTGTTCCAAGCGGACGGATTTGATCAGGCTTATACGTCTAATCAATCAACAACACAAATTACTTAACACATTTCTACTTTATAATTTTTTTGCAAGCATTTCTACTTTATAATTTCAACAGATGTATGGATGAACTTGTGCCTAAATAAAACTGTGCATGCTTGTTAAATGATCATAAATTTACTGACTCGTGATGTATGGATGGGATAACTTGATTTTCTCTATCCATCTATACTTGTAAAACTAATACATCTCATCTTAACATTTTATTAGCAACTTCATTAACTGGATTAATGAAATTAGAGTCTACTTTCGAATGAACAAGCAATATCCATGAACGAAAATGAAGCATTAGAACACATTTTAAGTTTTTTTCAATGTACTGTTGAAACCACAAAGAATAATGGGTCCTTGTATGCCGCAGCAAACAAACTTGTAGCCAATGATAATTGATAAAACACACGGCTATAGGCACAATATGCACCGAAGTAAACATAACTACATAGGTATTTGCCATCACATTAGACAAGAACAGCAATAGGTCTCAATCACCTAAAATTATTAACAAGAGGTGCTGAGAATCAAAATACAAGGATACTCCTATCATTTGCCTAGGGAAAAGATCGTACAGAAAGAAATAAACTTTGAGATCAAAATAATGCCATAGAGGTAACTTGGGTTCATGTTATTCCAATCCACCAGACGGAAAAGAAAATCCTAGAGCTCAAATGTTTTTCAATGCTTGAGCACCAAGGATAAACCAACTTTTGTGCTCTTCTCGATTGCTTTAGTGTCAACCTCGCCAGAGATAGTGACAAACGACTTGGGGCGCCATTCATGCTGGACGAGAGCACTAGCCATACCATAGTTGTTGAAGCGTGCCTTTACGGTGGTGTGGGGATCCAATGAGTGCTCAGACCCGAAAATTAGTGTGCTCTCATTCCTTGAGAAGCTGTGGGACAGCTCAGCTCCGACAGCAGTGCTTGAATGTTGCTTTACTATGTGGTAGTAGGACGCAGTCAATGTATCACCATGATTATTCCTGATGAAGATTGGAAAAAGTTATTTACCAAGCCGATTGAAGCAGCATCGAGCAAGGACATTGAAACAGTCATGCATCTTAGTGCGTGTTAGATTGTTAATGGGTGTCACCTACAATAATTTGCGTCAACAAATGGAAACGGAGAGAAAAAATGATACTCACAAGTGAAGGGACGCAATAAGATCGGGATTGGTGAGGCTTAGGGCAGCATTGTACTTGGTGAAATTGCTAGTCGCGGTATCAAATGAAACATCAACACCAACTGAGAGGGCATTGCTTCCAAAGACACCAGAAAGGTTAACCATAGGGTAGGAATTAAGTCCAACGCTGGCATTCACACCCGCGTACTCATGTAGATACTGGAGTTCAAGCTGATATAAGACAGACAAAAACAGGATTTAGTGCCTACCTCGATGGTCACCATGTTGAATCAAAACAATTGAGAAAACGAAAATTCATTTGAGCCAAGCATACCTTCCCTGATCTCTGGTCTGGAACAACCAAGCTGAGAATTGATTTGAGCCCTGGGGTTCCAAATTCATTGACAGTTATTGTTGTCAAAAGCTGGAAGATAAGAAATCCATAAGAAATTATTGACTTTCATGAAAAATTGTAACATCAGAAGTAAAGATTATGAGGCATAAACCACAATTGATATATGCAAGGAAAAGCAGCAATTAGACTCCCATAAGCATAGTCCAAGTAAGAAAGAGAGAAATGGAGGGCCGTGGCTTACATCTGACTCTGAGTTTGCTTTCACATCAACTGTCAGGTTCCTTTTCTTGATCTGGGTTTGGAGCTCGCCGAAGATGGACTCATTTTTCCTTGTTCCAGCTGCAGTGATTGCCTGGAATGTGAAACCAAGATCATCAACATGGGGCACAGATCACAAGCGATCCATGAATATTTGCAGAACCAGAACCCTGATCATCTATTCGTGTGCACAGTAGAAAGGTCATTTACTCAAGAGCAGAATGCAGCAAGCAAAATAAAATTTACAGGGAAAGGAAAGATGGTGTATTTGACAGTTGCAGCATACACTGATCCGTAGCGATGATTTTTACGACCCTACAAATGCATCATATAATTTTAAGATCCGTCCCGCACTGACATTGTATTCGAAACAAAATTAAGATGAACGATCCGGTAGCGGCAGTGATCCCGTCAAAAGAACCGCCAAAAGCGATCCATTCGACAAGCTCACCGCAAATTCACCGATCGACTGCTCCAATCAAAAGATGCATGGAGTTGAAAAAGGAACTAAACAAATATGACACACTTATCGACCCGAAATGGTAGAACTGGTTGGGGGAGGGAAAGGGAGATGGAGCGAGCACTCACAACGCCGTGGGGCGAGCAGGAGGTGAGGGAGAACTTCTGGTGCGTGTTGTAGTCCTTGTACAGCAGATCTGCGCGCAACCGTCCGTCACAGCGTCAGGATCAAGCGGGAGAACTGGTTCCCGAAACAGGGACAGAAACAGGAAAGCAGAGGGAAGGCGGGAGTGAAATCAGAGGGAGGGAGGGAGGGAGGGAGAGAGGTGGCGGCGCGGGACAGGACCTCTGGTCTTCTTGCCGATGTCGGAGTAGAGCCCGGGTGCCATGGCTGCGGCGGCGACGAAGCGCGGCGGGAAGGAGAGGAGCGGTTCGTTGGAGGCGGAGACGAGGGCGGAGGCGGCGACCAGTTAAAAACGGCGTTCGCTGCAGATCTTGATGCTCCCTCTCTTTTTCGGTTTTCTTTTTCTTCTGATGAATCGGATCATCGGATGGCTGGCTGGCTGGCTAGCCTGGTTGGTCGATCGTGTCGCGTCGTGCTTCGCGTGGCGAGAGCAAACAGCGGAGACAACGCGTGGGCAGCTGCCAGCTGGGCCAGGCTGCCGAGGGGGGCGCATCAACGTGGGACCAGAAAACTAGTGCGCTCGCAGGCCCGACCTTTATAAGGCAACAACACTGTTGTCAGTCTAGAAAATATGAACTGGGCTGGAGAAAGAGGCCTACTAGGCCCATCTATCTAAAAGGAACACAGCACTGTGGACCCGAGAAATCCCGAACTAAAATCGTGTCGTCGTCTGATGTATGGAAGGCAGAACCTTCGTTGATCTCCTTTAAAAAAAAACTCATCTCAAAAAAAAAAAAAAACCCTTCGTTGAACTCCGCCACGGCGCCACCGTCCTTCGTGTGGCTGCCGCGCGCCACTCCAAGATGCGAAATCCAAGACGACAATCAAATCCATCGCGCGGCGTCGTGCCGCCACGAGCGGGAGTCCACGTTCACCTTCCAGAGGAGATCATCGTTGACATCCTCTCCCGTCTGCCCGGCAAGTCCGTGCTCCGCTTCCGCGCCGTCTCCACGGCCTGGGGCCGCATCACCACCGACCCGTACTTCCTCGCCGCCCACGCGCGCCGTCGGCCGCTTGAGGTCGTCCTGTGCACCCTCCTAGAACGGCGTCCATGGACGGGTGCTCCACACGGGTACAGCAAGGACTTGGCGTTCGACTCCATCCCGGTCGCCACCGCTGACCCGGCCGACCAGCGGCGCCTCATCCGTTACCCCGACTACATCGTTGAGAGCCCGGTCAGTTTGAGGTATGTTGACTCTGTATACCTTCCGATAGCCTCGTGCGGCGGCGTGCTCCTGTTCATGATGGAGAGTGGACTGTACCTCATCTGTAACCCCGTTACACGCCAGTGGGCAGAGCTCCCACGGCTGCCACAAGGATGCATCTATGAGTGCGGCTTATACTTCCACCAATCGTCCGGCGAGTACCTGTAAAGAAAAAGATAGATGTGGTGTTAGAGTAGGCGTGTATCACAAGTTGTAATCTAACTAAATACGGCTGAGTAGAATCAGGTTGGGAGTTAGCGTTTGTTGTAATCTCAATAGTTGTTGTTGTAGATATTCTTGCTAACTCCCAGCTAGATACCCGGCCATGTCTGCCTATATGTAACGCCACATGCAGTGGCGAGTCCAGGCCCAAAACTAGGGGTGGGCCGGAAGCTAGCTGGGCTGATGGGGGTGGGCCGGAAAATAGGGAAAAAAAGAAAAATTCTACTGTTCACGGGTGCTACAGTGCTAGAAATGGAGGCTGAGCTGAATCTGGGGGTGGGTCGCGGCCCACCCGGCCCACCCCTTAGACTCGCCACTGGCCACATGAGAGGCTCTTTCTCATCAATCCATTTGCGCCTCAACAGGGCTACGCTAATCTATTTGCGCCTCTGATATTTTACATGGTATACAGAGCCATCTAGATCGCATCGTCGTTCTTCGCTTCGGCAATGGCGAGTTCGTCAGCAACCTCCTCCATGAGTTCGCTCATCGCACACCCCGTCGCCGAGAAGCTTACCAAGAACAACCATGCGATGTGGAGAGCCCAGGTTCGTGCCGCCATGCGTGGTGCGCGCCTGATGGGTTTCCTTACCGGCACGGCGAAGGCGCCTGATGCCGAGATCGTCGTCAAGAAAGGCGACAAGAGCAAGGGCGAGGAAGATGAGAAGGCGCCGAACCCGGCGTACGAGCAGTGGGAAGCGACGGACCAGCAGGTCCTTAGCTATCTGCTGTCCTCTCTCTCGAAGGACATCCTTGCTCAGGCGGCTTCCTATACCACCGCCGCCGAAGCATGGAGTGCCATCGAGGGCATGTTCTCCTCGCAGTCCCGAGCAAGGACTGTCAATCTGCGCATCGCGCTGTCTACCACCAAGAAGGGCTCCATGACCGCTGCTGAGTACTACGGGAAGATGAAGACCATCGCTGACGAGATGGCGGCGGCCGGAAGGCCGCTTGATGACGAGGAGTTTATCGAGTACGTGATCATCGGGCTCGACGACGACTACACGTCGCTGGTGACGGCCCTCATCGCCAGGGTCGAACCAGTCACGCCGCAGGAGTTGTACTCGCAGCTACTCAGCTTCGAGACGCGCGTTGACCTCATGCATGGCAAGCAGCAGCAGCAGCAGCAGGAACTCGCCTCGGCCAACTACTCCAACAGGGGCCGGGGCGGCATGCGTGGGCGTGCACCGCGCGGTCGTGCTCAGGGCCACAGACGTGGACCTGGACGCGGCTTCGGCAACTCGTCTGGAGGTGCGCGCCAAGGCAACAACCAGCGCCGCGACAACCGCGACGGCAACGACGACGCCAAGGTGCTCTGCCAGGTCTGCTACAAGAAGAACCACACCGCGGCGGAATGCTGGCATCGCTTCGAGGAAGACTTTGTCCCCGACAAACGTCTCGTGGCAGCTGCGCACCGTTGGTATGGTGTTGATCCGTTCTGGTACACCGACACGGGCGTGACTGATCATGTGACAGGCGAGCTGGAGAAGCTGCAGCTCCGTGACAAGTACAATGGGAACGAGCAGATCCACACGGCCAATGGGGAAGGTATGAATATTAGTCATATTGGACAAGCTATTATTCCTACCCCTACTCGTGATATCCATCTAAACAATGTGCTTTATGTCCCTCAAGCTACAAAGAATTTAGCTTCTGTTCATCGCATTGCTACTGATAACGATGCTTTTCTTGAATTTCACTCAAAGTTCTTTTTGATTAAGGATCAGGCCACGAAGAACGTCATTCTTAGAGGGAGGTGCCGCAATGGTCTCTATCCACTTCCCGGGTCAATAAAGCAAGCTTGGAGTGCCACCAAGGTTCCTTTTGCTAGGTGGCACAGTCGTTTGGGTCATCCTTCATCTTTTATAGTTAAGCAAGTTGTCAGTAGAAATAATCTCCCATGTTTAGAGGATTCCAGTGTTGAGTCTGTGTGTGAATTTCCCTTACAGCTCATATTTTCCGATGTTTGGGGTGCTGCACCTGAATCTACTGGCAGAAAACGCTACTATGTTAGCTTCATTGATGATTATAGTAAATTTACATGGGTTTATCTGCTTAAGCATAAATCTGAGGTCTTTCAGAAATTTCATGATTTCCAGGCAATGGTAGAACGTTTCTTTGATAGAAAAATTCTTGCTGTTCAATCTGATTGGGGAGGCGAGTATGAAAAACTTAACTCGTTCTTCACCAACATTGGAATTGTGCATTATGTCTCTTGTCCTCATACACAACAACAAAATGGTTCTGCTGAAAGAAAACATCGTCATATTGTTGAAGTGGGACTAGCTTTGTTATCACATGCATCCATGCCGCTTAAGTTCTGGGATGAAGCTTTCCAAGCCGCTGCTTACTTGATCAATCGAGTTCCTAGTAAAGTCATTGACATGGAAACTCTCTTAGAACGCCTTTATAAACATAAGCCTGATTACTCTTCTTTGCGTACTTTTGGATGCGCCTGCTGGCCACACTTACGACCATACAATTCACACAAGCTTCAATTTCGCTCTAAACAATGTGTTTTTCTTGGATATAGCACCATTCACAAAGGATTCAAATGTCTAGATATTTCCACCGGCCGTATTTATATTTCCAGAGACGTTGTTTTTGATGAGAACGTCTTTCCTTTCTCTCAATTACATGAAAATGCTGGTGCTCGACTCAAAGCTGAGATCATTCAATTGTCACCTTTTCTCTTGAATCCTAATCACTTGAGTAGTGGGGAAGAATGTGTAGCTAATCCAAGGACTAATGATTCATTTACCACTGATGAGCTTGTTGAAGCTAATGATGTAACAGGACAAGAAGAAGAAGCACTACCGGCTGGAACAGAAAATGTTCCTTCAACTGATCGGGTCACAGCATCAGGCGAACTGGAAAATGCCATGCTGCACCCGTCTACATCAAGCGTCCCAACGCCACACGCCTCCACCCAGCCAGACGCTGCCACGACGTCCACGCATGACGACGCGCGCGAGCCTGCTCCGACCGGTTCTGATCAACAGCACACGCGGCAGTCGCCAAGTCCAGCTCGCGCAGCGCGGGAACCTGTTCGGCCGGTGCAGGCGGAGGCGAACCCATCTCGGGATCGCGCGCCACCTGCGGGATCTTCTGCGCCAACGGCAATTGCACCTCGTCCTCAGACCAGACTTCAGCACGGTATACGTAAGGAAAAAACATACACTGATGGTACAGTTAAGTATGGTTTCTTTACATCTTCTGGTGAGCCACGTAATGAGATTGATGCTCTTGCTGATGAAAACTGGAAAAAGGCCATGGAGTTAGAATATGATGCTCTTATGAAAAATAAAACTTGGCACTTGGTTCCTCCTAGTAAAGGTAGAAATGTGATTGGGTGCAAATGGGTCTTTAAGGTTAAAAGAAAAGCACGGTTGGTAGCAAAGGGGTTTAAACAACAGTATGGCATTGATTATGAGGATACTTTTAGTCCAGTTGTTAAGGCCACTACCATAAGAGTTATTTTATCTGTTGCTATTTCACGAGGTTGGTCTCTTAGGCAGCTTGATGTACAGAATGCGTTTCTTCATGGTTTTCTTGAAGAAGAAGTGTACATGCAGCAACCACCTGGTTTTGAAGATGCTACCAAACCAAACTTTGTGTGTAAGCTTGATAGAGCCTTATATGGATTGAAACAAGCACCCAAAGCATGGTACTCAAGATTGAGTGCTAAGTTGATCAGTCTTGGTTTTAAAGCTTCAAAGGCTGATACATCCTTATTCTATTATAGTGAAGGAGGCATAACCATGTTTGTTCTTGTGTATGTTGATGATATTACCGTAGCTAGTTCCATGGAGAAGGCTACATCAGCATTACTACAAGATCTGCATTCAGAATTTGCTCTCAAGGACCTAGGTGAGCTACACTATTTTTTGGGAATTGAGGTGAACAAGGTATGTGATGGTATTATTTTGACTCAAGACAAGTATGCATCTGATTTATTGAGGAGAGTAGGAATGTCAGATTGCAAACCTGTTGCTACACCTCTATCTACTAGTGAAAAGCTGTCTTTATATGAGGGAACACCTTTAGGTCCAGAAGATGCAACAAAATATAGAAGCATTGTGGGTGCTTTGCAATATCTTACTCTGACTAGACCAGATATTTCCTTCTCTGTTAATAAAGTCTGCCAGTTTCTTCATGCTCCTACTACTGTTCATCTAGCTGCTGTTAAGAGAATATTGAGGTATATTAAACAGTGTACTCGTCTGGGATTGAAAATTCAGAAATCCTTCTCTACCTTGGTGAGTGCATTTTCAGACGCAGATTGGGCAGGTAGTATTGATGATAGAAGGTCTACTGGAGGCTTTGCTGTGTTCTTTGGATCCAATCTTGTGTCATGGAGTGCAAGGAAGCAAGCAACGGTGTCAAGGTCTAGTACAGAGTCAGAATACAAAGCTATAGCAAATGCAACAGCTGAAGTTATATGGATTCAAACCTTACTGTATGAGATCGATATCAAGAGTCCTAAAGCAGCAAGGTTATGGTGTGATAATATTGGTGCAAAGTATTTGTCTGCTAACCCAGTTTTTCACGGCAGGACCAAACATATTGAAGTGGACTACCACTTTGTTCGAGAAAAGGTAATGCAGAAACTACTTGACATCGAGTATGTGCCTACTGGAGATCAGGTAGCCGACGGCTTTACAAAAGCTTTATCTGTGCGATTATTGGAAAACTTTAAATACAGTCTTAACCTAAGAAGGTTATGATTGAGGGAGGCTGTAAAGATAAAGATAGATGTGGTGTTAGAGTAGGCGTATATCACAAGTTGTAATCTAACTAAATACGGCTGAGTAGAATCAGGTTAGGAGTTAGCGTCTGTTGTAATCTCAATAGTTGTTGTTGTAGATATTCTTGCTAACTCCCAGCTAGATACCCGGCCATGTCTGCCTATATATAACGCCACATGAGACACAACAACACAAACGCACTACAGCGGCGGACCGTAACGCACTATAGCGGCGGTTATGCTGGTCCGCCGCTACGCAAGTGCCGCTACAAATCATGTTTGTAGAGGCGGCTCAGAAGAACCGCCGCTAATTTCTTTAGCGGCGGCCTAAAACGGAGACCGCCGCTAGAAATACAATCTATAGCGGCGGATTCATTAAAGTCCGCCGCTAAAGAACCGCTAAAGATTTCATCTTTAGCGGCGGCTTCGAAAAAGTCCGCCGCTACTAAAAGATCTTTAGCGGCGGAATGAAATCTAGTCCGCCGCTAAATATCATTTGTAGCGGCTGCTAGTAAAACGGCCCGCCGCAACAAAAGATTTTAACAAAAAAATGAAAAATCTGAATGTCGAATAACATGTACAGAATTCACATAAATAACAGATGATATGAAACATTGCACAATCTGATCAAATAACAATCTCAACAAGTTCAACATTTATGTCATACATCTGATCACATCACCATCACAACAAGTTCAACATCCAACACATAGACAACAACATCCACCAATTACATTGTCAAAGATACATTGTTTCAAATGAACTAGCCTAACAGTTGTTCCACCGGGGTAGATCATCATCGAGTTCACGACGAGGGACTTTATCGTTCTCATCGGGTGGGTCATATGGTTGCTTTGAGCCACACCAATAACAAAGTTGTAGGTGATTTTTGGCTAGCTCATCTGCACTATTGAAAAACTTACCTTCAGGCCAAATAACCTCTCTTAAAATGAACCGACTGATGTTAGTGTTGGCGTTTCTCACGTAAAAAGATTAAATTCAATTTCCGCAAGCGCACGGAACACCATTGTAGCATTTCACCCGGGAGTATTCCAAGGTTATCGTATTTATATTTTTCCACAGGGAAGCACGGCTAAGACTATCATGAATTAACAAAGAAACATCTATTATTTATAACTTGCAAACTAGACCAAAGCAGGGATACATATATGATATGTGTGGCACTCAAGAGAACATCCATCGATGTAGATAACAAGGAATTAGCATTTAGTTTGGGAGGACAACGAGAAGAAGGTATCAGTCAGCCTAGGGTTAGCATTTAGTTTCACGATAGTCTACCATTAATTACTTAAGCTTTCATTACAGATACATTCAAGTGCATCAGGGGCACGGCCGCCGCCAAGACACGCAACCCGAGAACTAGGTTCAACGTATCCGGTCAACGGACCGCGTCTAGGCCCCTACACACTCAACCCGAACGTGGTGGACTACAGAGACCGGTGTAGCTGTCACCTACACTCACGGCTACCACATCATCCCGTGGGGTTGAGGGCAAAACACGCTAGAACAATTCCAAGCACCTTGCTTACAACTATCCTAGTAACTTACTCTTGGCCAAAGAGCAAGCCACCCATGAACAATAAATCCAAATAAATTATGCGGGACACGTGACAATAAGGCAATTATGTCCCTACTGCCAGTCCTCAAGCAAACAACTCATTCGTATCTACCATACACAGACGTGGATCCAACACAAGAATTTCTCTATAATAATTACTTAAATAAATAAATATAAGCTAAAAGGAAAACTAAATTTAATAAATAAGAAAATAAATAAATAAGAAAATAATTATATTAAAGAAAGTATAAAAGAAAAGATACACGAGAACTTTACCCAAACTCCGAAGAGAACTCCGGAGCTCCGAGCGAAGCTCTCACTTCTACTCTAACTCCCATGACTAAAATACTAATCCTATTCTAAACTACACAAGTGGAGTGATCTTCCATGAGAAAGAGCGTGACCCTACTTGGGGTCTTCTCTTCTCAAGTGTGAGGTGCGAGTTGGAATGGAGCCGGCCACCTCTATTTATAGCCTCCCCAGCAGGGGGGGGGGTACTTATGCTCGAAGCTGGGACGTCGGTGGCGCGAAGGTAGGCCGGCCGGCCACCCTACTAGGCCGGCCGGCCGTCCATAGTGGCGGTTGGCCACCGCCTCGCCTGTGGACGCTCCTGATCGCCTCCTGGAGTCGGTCCGAAGGTCGGTTACTCCGTGGGGGCGGCAGAATTGCAGTAAGGGCCAAGTTAAGGCCCAAATGGCCCACTACCGGTAAGTCGGCGCAAATCCATGTGAGTGGGCTTCAAATTATGAAGTTTTGGCTTGTTTACAGCCCACTGGAGAAAGATCGTAGCCGGTGGCCACCGGGGTAGGCCGGCCGGCCTATGATGGGGCCGGCCGGCCAAGGTTTTCCCCGGCTTGGGCCCACTTTCCTCCATTATCTACTCCTGCATCCAAAAATCACCAAAACTTGTGGAACTATGTTAATTTAAACTAATGTGCATGGAATCTTGGTGAAAAGCTATTTATTTACCGATATTTTGATGGTCATTTCATGCCGTAATGACCGTCAACAGTTAGCGACGATGGCATTGAGAGCATAGTCACTAAGAGGACCAGGTGGTGCTTGCTGCTTCTTCTGCTGCCTCTTCTGCCGCCTCTTTTGCTTCTGCAACACAAATGGAGTTGTGTAAGACAAGGGTAAGACAAGTGTATAATTCCAATTTAAAAACAAAGACATAGAGTGTTGTATTATTTGCACATAATCATATATAAAGTCTTTGGCATTTTCTATATGTTCTACTAGTACAATGCCCGTGCTTTGCCACGGAACAACCATAAATTTAACATTGGCTAATGGCAGCAGTTAAACTCTAAATCAAGATAACATAAGCCACTAAATTTACTGCAAACCGATGTGTTTTGCCACATTGTTTTGCTTTTTTCTTAAGCTTGTCAATTTTCTTAGGGCATCAGTCAGACTTGGTTCATGACAAATACCATGTGCTTCAAAGTTGAGGAAAAGCAGTAAATTCAACAAGATGAATTCAGTAGTTTAACTTGATAAGTGAGCATGAATTGGCAATTTGTGACATGAATGGTGTGAAGAAAAATACACAAAATCTATATACATGTACAACCAGCATTGGAGCTCCAATTGTTAAGCAAAACAGGACCTAATTAGCTAATAGGTTCGGCGAAACTGAACTTCCTCGGAACCTACTAATCAGCTAATAGGTTCAATGAAATAATTGTAATTCTATTTGAATGAAGTAAGTCCAAATTGTCAGAACACAACCACATCATTTCAAAACTATATTCTTTATTAGTATCCATATCAAGACTTCGGCATTGCATTTTTTTATTTTATTTTTTGGTTCCTTCTTCATGCTACAAACAGAAATGATTTATTCTGAATCTCCATGAATGACTGCAACCAGGAGACATATCAATTGCAGATAATACATACATTTGCCTAAAATCAATGTGGAAATCATAGACGTGGCTTCTCATCATAGCACCTAATATATCAATATTTTTCTTATATAAATTGTGAAGCAACATGAAATACTTACAATATCGTCCTTCTCCTTCTCAGATAGTTCGACGACGCGGTCCAAGTACTTTGAGGTACTTCTTGCAAACCAGCAAGTGTAGTATCCGCAAAGGACACTACCAGGCGGTTGCTTGTTGCACTGCAAATAGGCAAATACACGTCAGATTTAATACACGTCAGATGGATAAATGTATATATATGATACAAAGAGATGCATGCAATTTAGACAATAAAAATTTGTTACCCATGGCCAGTTGTTACGAAAGAACATCTTCGTCTTCCGATTGGTGAAGCACGTTCCTCCATCCTTCACATAGTGCTTATAAGCACTGTTACCAAACAAGTGTCGTTAGTAAATATTAGCGCCGATTAATTGAAAATATAATTTTATAGCTTCTTACCAGTTAAAGACGCTAACGATGTCCTTGTACCTATCTTGGTGGATGAAGGCACTATCCAGCACTATGGCCCAGCCAATTCTCGGGAATAGCAAGAAACAAATCCAATGGTCGCTACGACAAAGATTTGGCACGTTAGTACTTCATTTAGTATGGCCCTCTTGGGGAAAAGTATTGAAATAAACAATCAAGAGAAGAACTCACTTCAAGTTGTACGGGGCTATAATGGCTAACCTATCTTGCCACTTAACGAAACAATCAAGAATATACGACGCGACCTCACTCCTTTTTTCGTTTGTCAAGTTCCGCTTGATCTGCTGTAGCTCTTGTGGAGTCTTATTCGCGTTCGCCATATTGTTGTAACTTGTGGGTTGATTGTGCTTTGAGAAACCATGGATGGGTTTAGGTAACCCACCTTCCACGGCTTTCCAGGTTGGTGATAATATTCGCGCTTTTGCTCAGTACTATTCAATCTACACACATAGCGGTTCTCATCAATTTTGTTGGACAGGAATAATGAATTCAAAAAAATGGTATTGATGGAGCCACTTACATGCACCAAAGGGTTATGAAGGTGACGTCGACCTTGTTGTGCCGGAACATGTCATAAAAATCATGGAAGAATAACACAAGTTCGAAAGGGTCGCAGTTGAAGACGTCCCGGGAAACTTTCAAAGAGACGTACGAGATTCTTTCTTTGGATGCCGCCATGTACCAGTCATGCAACTTGTTCATCTTCCACGGCAGGTCTTTCAACCTCTTAAATGGTAAAAGAGGCTTGCCGAGTTCAAATAGAGGAAAGTCGTCGTCGTGCAGATCCTCATAGGACACTAGAATGCGGGGCTCGTTCTGTGCGACAACTTGTTGACCCTCTGCACCCACTTCATTAATTGGTGTCTTTTGGAGCACGTGTTGAGCCGTGGAGGATTGTATTCTTTCAACTTGCATGGACTTGTTGGGAGGTTGCGCTTCGGGTTCTTGGTTACCGTCCGCGGTACTCACTGGCGCCTTATCAAATGCAACATCATCCCCTTTGTCAGCTTCTGCGATACTAGGCAGCGGCTTACCACTTGCAACCTCGCCCCCTTTGTCAGATTCGGAGCGATCTTGAACGGTGGGCACTCCATCCTCTTTGAGAGGGCTCCAGTCATCATCCAGACCGATTGTTTTGGTTCCGGAACCTGCCCCTGAAATAGGAGATGGATGCCCGCCATCCTTGTCATTGGCCACAACAGTTTGGCTACCATGGTGTGAATCGTGGCCGGACGTCGGAGACATCCTTGGCATTGAGTTGCTGCACACAACATATTCTCGGTTCCACAAGATGAAACTGCCGAGAGAATCCTGGAGAGTTTCTACCTCATTGACAATTGGGAATTCGATATCGTAGTCCTCATGTCCAGGCACTATATCTGACACGCTTACCCTCACGCAGCCATCGGGAATAGGTTCGGTGTGTATGTTGTTACCAGGAAGTGCCATCCCTTTGGCGACTAGCAATCTCTTCCCCTTATGGCCATATGGGATGTACAGCTCACATGGAGTGCTCTCAGTGATCTTTTGAGCTGTGTTCCCTTGACCTTGTGTCCCCTGAACTTGTGTCGATGGGGTATTTCTTGCTCGCATGAGGGCCATGTCTCTCTCTAGATTTACTTCATGTGGTAGAAGGTGTTGGGGTGGAACGGTCATTTTGGGATTCTGAATTGCGAAGTCAACATATTGTGAAGCAAACTCATTGGTAGCTGTGTCCGCAATGCCCTTCCTGTAGAAGTGATGCTTCTTGTACAAGCCACCAGAGGAGGCATCGGAAGCATCCGAAAAACCATCTTTCCAGGTGCCCGATGACGTAAGACCTCGTATGCGGCCTCCGTGCTCGTCTTTTTGTAGAGCCTTGGTCAGCGTGTCCCTGTGATACCTTGGCTTAAAAAGACCTAGCTCCTTTGCCTTCTGGATGGGACCCTTTATGTTCTGCACGACCTCTCCCACTCCGGAGTTCTTACAAATAAGCTGCCCATCATCAGTTAGGTCCGAGCGAGCGTAACACCAGTACTTTGCACGGGGCTCTGTACCATCAGGAAATGGGGCAGGTATCCCCTGTTCTTCGAGCTTCTTTTCCTGTTCCTCCCATTTCGGTATCTTCGCCCGGTCCTAGGTGCACTGGATACTTGTTCATCTTGTTCAGCTCTTGCATCTTGTGACTCAATTCAATAGCCTCTGGGGTGGTCTTCTGCTGAACAAAAAGAGTCCAGTCGTCTTGTGTGATTTTTCGCATGACCGAGGCAGGTGGGGTCAGTCCCTTCTTGACATAATCGCAGTTGAGCCTCGCCTTGTAATCGCGAAATATCTTGTTGAGCTCTTTCATTGTAGCCCATCTGGCTTTTGCCTCGAACTTAGCAGGGAATCGGATCCTCTTCTTCACCGATTTCCACATTTCCTCTTTACGGTCCTCGGGCGCTAAGCGCCAATCGAGCCAGGTGATTCTGCACAGATCCCTGCACACAACGCCACAACGGTTCCGCCATTTCGCGAATATACCCTCAGGGTGCGTTGGTCTACCATCAACGGGATTAATCTGCTGCATGTCAAACGTGCCCTCTGCCTTATTTGCAGATCGTTGACCACGCTTGCGCTTCGATGAGATCAGTTTGGCGGGCACTTCTTCCTCCTCCTGCGTTAGGGGAGCATGGCCCTCCGCATCTTCGGCGATCAACCGGCGAGCGCTTCGACGAGGATGCGTCTACATGGGAAAATGGATTTCGATCAAATTGAGATTTCAAATGATATCGAGAGGGCAATATAAACGAAGCTTTCACAGCATACCTCTGCATGAGGAACATAATCAATATCGAGGTCATCTTGAGTGGGTTTTGTTCGTGGCTGCCGAGGAGATATCTCATTGTCTGCGTAGGGATCCTCGGAGGGGCCGCTATCGTTGTCTTCGACCTCGGGACCGGAGTCCTCATGTTCATCGCCATCCATGTTGTCTTCACTGTACTGGATGATCTTGCTCGCAGACACTCCTGAGTCGGCCCCATCTTCCGCGGCAGTCTTCTTCTCCATTTGCTTTAGTTAAAGGACTGAAATTATAATGTTGGATTGAGGCTGAGAACTGCTATGGGCCATCAGAGTTCTTTTTGCAAGAAGAGGAGTGAATGTATTTCGAATTTAGGAGAGGAAGGGGTGCGGGTTCCGAAATAACAGCCATCGAACATTCTACTCGGGTCGCATCAAAAATTGAATTACTAACTGCATTAACTGCCATCAGTGGTAACTAAACTTACTAGCTGAATTTAGTAACTTAATATAGTGGCACAAACTTACTAACTAAACATACAAGCATATATGGACAGCAAGCATATAAAAACAATAATATCCTAGACAATTACCATACTAGCATATGTGGACAGCAAGTATATAAAAAATTAGCATAGTAGCATATATGGACAGCAAGCATATTAAAAAATAATATCCTACAAAATTACCATACTAGCTCAAGTTAGTAACTTAATTTAGTAGCACAAAGTACTGACTTTACATACAAGCATATATGGACAGGAAGCATATAATAACAATATTATCCTAGACAATTACCATACTAGCATACATGGACACCAAGTATATATGGACATCAACTAAATCAACTAGCATATATGGAGATCAACTAATATGCTTCCAAGCATATAATAAAAATTTTATATGGAGATGAACTAATATATGGACAGTCTTCTTCTCCATTTGCTTTAGTTAAAGGACTGAAATTTTAATGTTGGATTGAGGCTGAGAACTGCTATGGGCCATCAGAGTTCTTTTTGCAAGAAGAGGAGTGAATGTAAAACGAATTTAGGAGAGGAAGGGGTGTGGGTTCAGAAATAACAGCCATCGAACATTCTATGTTCAACACTCGGGTCGCATCAAAAATTGAATTACTAACTGCATTAACTGCCATCAGTGGTAACTAAACTTACTAGCTGAATTTAGTAACTTAATTTAGTGGCACAAACTTACTAACTAAACATACAAGCATATATGGACAGCAAGCATATAAAAACAATAATATCCTAGACAATTACCATACTAGCATGTGTGGACAGCAAGTATATAAAAAATTACTCCCTCCGTTTCTATTTTTGTGTCGTTCTAGCAAAAACGCACAAACCAAGGCAGAGCATGGTTCTGAAACGGGAGCAGAGCTGAAAGGGACAGCTGCTGTGCAGCTCGGAGCCAGAACCCGAAATCCTTGCTCTATTAAAATAGTTTGAATATTGTGGCAGCGGTTCATTGGAGGAGCACTGAGTGGAGCCCACGGAGAGAGAGTGCGTAGTCATCATGCCTCTTGTAACGGCTGCGATTGCACGTCGGGCATCTCACAGCATTTTCGTACTCTTTACGATACAAAATGCAATGATTCGGACAAGCGTGGATTTTTTGCACGCCCAATGATAGCGGGGATATCAGCTTCTTTGCTAGGTAGGTTGTCCTCGGAAGCGAATTTGCCTTCGGCAACATATCTCCAAACAGTTGCAACGCTTCTGTGAAGCTAACATCGGACCAACCGTGCTTTGCCTTCAGTTTCATGAGCTCGAGGACACTACGCAACACAGTAAACTGCTTTTCACATCCCTTTGATTCCTCGTAAAGAAGGTCCTTCGATGCTTTCTCTAGTGTCTCAAAGTTGTCAAGTCCTTTTCCTGTCCCAGCCATTAACACTTGAGGTTCGACATGACACAGCATTTCCTCGACATCAAAATCGTTACCGTTGTCATGACCATCGTCTTCCCCTCCTGCCTCCACTCCTACCCCACTGACGTCAATCCCCGGTGACAATCCATCCACCTCAATCGGCTCCTCCACTTCAACGTAATCCGTATCTGACGGCTCATCCATTTCACCATGTTTCGTCCATGTCGTATAATCCGGCATGAACCCTCTCTTAATCACGTGAGAATTGATCACAGATGTATCCATCCAAAGCCTCTGATTCTTGCAGTCAATGCATGGACAATATATATCAGCCGTCCCTTCGAGCTTAGCATGTTGTTTGGCAGCTTCGATGAATGTTGAGAGATGAAGGAGAAAAACACTCGCCGGTCTTGGCACGTTGTACATCCAACTTCGTTCCATCTCGCAGCTTTCATTTTACAGTTGAATTTATTAATTAAAAAGGAGATAATCGGGAAAATATTAACATATATATCAAATTTGCATATAACATAAAAATGACAATAACAATATATAGCTAGATCTAATTAACATATATATCAATTAACATATAACCCTCTACCTTGTTTTAATTGAGGTTGTGCTACACTGTTACTAAACAAAAAAAAAAAAGAATCCCTCTGCTCCAGCTCGTAAAACCAAACGAATATTCATTCAACATCAGATGGACAAAACAAAATATTCGGACCAAATCCAAACCAATAAGCAATAAAGAACAAAGCACAAATTAAGAATTTAAGATTCATATGTACAAGGTGGACAACTAATTTAGTTAACCAAATGTAAAGCAACTATACACAGAACTGCAAAGCTTTTCTTGAAGTATCTTTTCCTTCAGAACCTCCTTTTTCTTTTTTCTTTCTCTTGCTAAAAAAGAAAAGAGTGGCACCTCAACAGGTCCATGCACTGCAAATGAATAATCTTGTCGAGGTATATTATTTTGTTGGAAGAAGTGAGTTATCATATTTGAGAAATAAATAACCTAATGTCCATCGTCTTAACTGCAACGATTTTGTAGCATGGCGACATACCATTCCTGATCTAGGAGCTGTAACTTTATATAAAATCTACAAACTCATGGCACCAAGATAAGCAGGATAGAGTACCTGCTGTTTGTACCGAAATGTCATTCACCACCTCTCTCCCTCTCCCTAATTGAAGCATGCAAACTCTAGTTAAATAGGAAGCTAGATCTAAATGTTCATAAGCAGCCGGCCGAACGTGATTAACAAATTGACTCAAACTTGAAAGTAAAGCAAAGACATGTGGAAGACAATCCAAAATTACAATCCCAATCCACAAATACACCTCAAACCGAGAGAAATGTGGACGAATTTCATGAAACCCGCCAAAATTGCAATCTCAAAATTAAGCTACATTTTACAACGAAATGCGAAATAAACACATGGAATCACTTGGGTTTACCTGGATCTACAATCTCATCCGAAAAAAACGAATTCAAAACCTCCCCCCCTCGTTTTGGTGGAAATTTCACAAAATGCGGGCCGCCACAGTCCGAGCGAGGCAGTGAGCAGCCCGAGGGCATTATATATTCCCTCGCTTATTAGCGGCGGTCCTTTACGAAAAACCGCCGCTACAAAGAGTTTTTAGCGGCGTTCCGTTAATCAAGCCACCACTACAAAAGAATTTTTAGCGGCGGCCCACATTTGAAGCCGCCGCTAAAAACTATTTGTAGCGGCGGTTGGTAATCGAGCCGCCGCTAAAAAACCCTTTGTAGCGGCGGTTGGTAATTGAGCCGCCGCTACAAATGCTTAAAAATATTTTTTTTATAATTGTGCGGTGGCAAAGCCACTTGCACTTTACATTTTAATAGCGGAGCAAGAAGCCAACTTGAACAACTACTAACTAACTAACTAATCAACCATCCAAACATAGGGACAACGACAAGTTAACATAACCTAAACAAATACTAATGGTCAGCGCGCGGTGGGACAACGGCTTGCTCCCAAAATGTCCACCAAATCGCGCGGGAGTTAAATAAGACCTAACTAACTAAGCAAATGGTCGGCGCGCGAAGGCACAACCGTCTCCCTCCAAAATGGCCATCATGTCGCGCGCGGTCGTCGGCGGCTTCTTCCTCCATGTTGCGCGGTCGTCGCCGCGCGCACCTAATCCCAACCCTGGTTGCGAGCAAGGTGGTGGTGGAGGTTGGCCCCAACCTCGTGCACGTCCTCGCCGCTGCGCATCTGCAGAACATGCACCATCATTGCCGCCAAGGTGTCGGTCTCGACGCCGGCGCAAATGGGGCAAATGTACCTCACCTTGCCGCCGGGGTCGCCGCGGACACGCACGTGAAGGGCGGCCAGGTCAGTGGGCGGACGGTCGAAGACGAAGGCTCCGCCGTCGCCGCCGTTGCGGGAGCGCGGCGCGCGTCCCTCGTTGCAGAATCCGCCGCCGCCGCCGTTGGAGGAGCGCGGCGCGCGTCCGTCGTTGGCGGATCCGCCGGCGGCCCGACAAGGAGACACCGGAAGGCGGTTGCGCTCCCCCACGAGGCCGGTGCCCGTGGCGACGACCTTGGCGCATCGGCGGCGGCACTCCATGGCCGGATCTAGCGGCCGGCGGCGGCGGCGAGCTGGTGGAGCGCGCGCGTGGGATCTAGAGGTGACGGCGGCGCGCGGCGAGCTGGTGGAGAGGAGAGTGGATAAGCTCTCCACGCCCGCGCCGCCTGTCTTATAGCGCGAGCCGAGTCCGGAAGGTTCCGCGTCTGTTCACTCGTGACGAATAAGACAAGCCGCGGCGCTGTTTTCGGTCAACGACAAGTTTGTAGCGGCGGACGGATAGCCGCGCGCCGCTACAAAAGAGTTTGTAGCGGCGGATCGAAACTGAAGCCGACGCTAAAAATCTCTTTGTAGCGGCGGTTTGAAAGTGAAACCGCCGCTACAAAACCTCCTTATTTGTAGCGGCGGTCTAATATTCGTCCGCCGCAAAAAATCTTTTGTAGCGGCGGTTTTAGTTACAATCCGCCGCTGCAAATTGTTTGCAGCGGCGGTTCTGCACGACAGTGCCCCGCGATCCACAACAGCGGCGGCCAGAAACGACAACCGCCGCTACGTGTTTTCCTGTCCGCCGCTGTAGTGCGTTTGTGTTGTAGTGAGAGGCTCTTTCTCATCAATCCAACACGCAAACGTAGCACCTCAACAGGGCTACGTTAATCTATTTGCACCTCTGATATTTTACAGTACCGACTCTTGTGCCGCTGGACGACTAATTACGGTGAGATTGATGAGTGTTACATAACCACCACCGGAGTCACGGAACCTCGGCATGTACGCGTTGATGAGGCCGCATATGAGGTCATCCGCTCGAATGGTTATCGCTGGTACGACACGCCTGTGCCTCTGCAGGATCGCCTACACTGGATGTTGCCATTGTCAGCAATCGCCGACCGCAAGATAGTAGCTTTTGACACTGTATCCGAGATGTTCCACTTAATGCCGGCGCCACCCCTGTCTAGCGAGTCTGTCAAGCTCTTCTACATGAACGAGAGGCTGGCTGCGGCCGACTTTGGGAAAACACACATCGACTTGTGGTTTCTTGAGGATTACAACACTGGGGAGTGGGTGAACCGGCATCAAATTGTTACTCCGCCGATGCTCGCGGTGATGGGAGATTCGCAATCCTACGAGCACGGGTACTTTTCTTGCATCACCGGGGCAAGCGAGGATGAAGAGAACGTCATTCTAGGCAAGACGAACGGCTTGATGGTGTACAATGTGAGGACGAAGACGACAAGGGGCATTGATTTCATACGTGAGTATGATCCTGACACTGCTCCACGCCTTTTGTTTCGGGAGAGCCTCATGCCGCTTGAGGCACGGCCTTCAGCTGGCCATCCTATGGTCCAGTTTGATTGATATTGAGTGTGCCTGATGACCACCGTTTATATGACCCATCAAGGTGCTTTCATGGTTTGGACATGTTTTGTTTGATATGATTTTGATTGAGTGTGCCTGATGACCATCGTTATCACTCTTAGTATTGTGTCTTGGTACATGATGTGGCTTGGCTCCTGGTCGCTTTGGTGGATGAGCACGGAAGAGCTTGCCTCTCCGGTTGCTTATCAGTCTGTTGCTTGGTAGTAGCAGTCCTCTGTTTACTTTCGTAAATTAACTTTGTGATACTTCCGCGCTGATGACGGATTAATTATTCATTCAGCTGGTGTTTACCTGCCGGTTTGCAGGTTTTCTTTACTGTATTCTACTATGTATGTTCTGGAAAATAAATGCTGATAGTACTTAGTAGGGGATGGTCCTTACCGGCTGGCCATGCTATTATATCTCGGTATAATCAAGCTTAACATTCATCTTCTCAAAGAAAAAAACCTTTTAGGTTCTCTTAATTTTAGTTGGGATCATAAAAGAGTTATGTCGAAACAAACAATTTTTCGTGCATGTGTTGGATAACTAAATTGTACTATGCGTTTTGAACCGTTTTAGAATTTTGCATTTGATGTGCCTTTTCAATCTCCTGCGTTGAAGGGGTGGCGGGCCGATATCATTGATGGTGTCGAAGTAATGAAGTATTGCACGTGGGGCCGAGGGAGAAGGAATGGACGCTACGAAAGGAATCACCAAGTCTACAGGCGATCATTCACATAGCAGCTCCGGCCCTGCGTGGCTACGTCGGGCACCGCGGCAGGCCCGTGCGGGATGAACACCGTACGTACGTGGCAGCCCTGGACGTGGCGCCGATGTCCTTGATTGATGGTGTCGAAGTACTGTGTGGCTGACTGGCTGAGGACCCATGCATGTCCAATTATCCATGACATGACGGACTTCTCGTCGGGCACGAACCGGTGGAGGCCGTCGACGATGGCATGTCGCGCCGGCGCCACGCCCACGCCGGCCAAGTGCTCGGCCTCCCCCTAGGCGCGCTCGGGGGCCGCGTTGATGTCGTTCATGGCGCGCTTCACCACCTCGTCTGGCTCAATGTCCATATCCGCATATCGTAGACGTTGTCCTTGCTCATGGTCTCGCACCGCACGTCCGGCTGCTGCAGAGGGAGAAGAGGTGTATAGCCGGCGATTGTCAGGCTAGAAAATATTAACTGGGCCGGTGAAAGAGGCCTATTAGGCCCAGCTAAAAGGAACGGCGCACAGCGCGGGGCTGTAGAGGTCGATTAAAAATCGTGTCGCCTGATGGAGATGGAAGGCAAAAAAAAAAAAAAAACCCTTCGTTGATCTCCGCCACGGCGCCGCCAGCCTTGTGGGCTGTCGCCTCCGCTCCAAGATGCGGAACCCAAAAAGCAAATCCAATCCATCGTCTCGAGCGGGAGTCCACGTTCACCTTCCAGAGGAGATCATCGCTGACATCCTATCCCGTCTGCCCGGCAAGTCCGTGCTCCGCTTCCGCGCCGTCTCCACGGCCTGGCGCCGCATCACCACGGACCCGCACTTCCTCGCCGCCCACGCGCGCCGTCGGCCGCTTGAGGTCGTCCTGTGCACCCTCCTGGAACGGCGTCCATGGACGGGTGATCCACCAGACGGAGACGGGTACAGCAATGACTTGGCGTTCGACTCCATCCCGGTCGCCGCTGCCGACCCGGCCGACCAGCGTCGCCTCATCCGCTACCCCGACTACGTCATTTGGACCCCAGCCAGTACGATGACCCTAGCCAGTACAACGTATATTGGCTTTGGAAACCTTCCGATAACCTCGTCCGTCGGCGTGTTCCTGTTCAAGAATAACGGGCGGTACCTCATCTGCAACCCTGTGACACGCCAGTGGACAGAGCTCCAACAACTGCCACGAGGACACTTCTATGAGTGTGGCCTCTACTTCCACCAATCGTCCGGCGAGTACCGACTCTTGTGCAACTGGTTTAGGCTTGCTGGGATGCCTGAGTATTACATTACCTCCACAGGCGCAACAGGACCTCGGCATGTAAGCGTTGATGAGGCCGCAGATAAGGTGGTCCGGTCGGTTGGTCACATTGCGAATGTGGCTCTGCAGGATCGCCTACACTGGATGATGTCGTCCCCAAATGGTGACAGCAAGATAGTAGCTTTTGACACTGTATCGGAGATGTTCCACTTGATGCCGGCGCCACCGATGTCTTGTAAGCATGTCAAGCTGTTCGACATGAACGAGAGGCTGGCAGCGGCCAACTTTGGGAAAACACACATCGACTTGTGGTTTCTCGAGGATTACGACACCGGGGAGTGGGTGCGCCGGCATCAAATTGTTACTCCACCAATGCTCGAGGGACTCGGAGATCCTGAATGCGAAGAGTGGTCATACTCTCCGTGCATCACCGCGGCAAGCGACGATGAAGAGAACGTCATTCTGGGCAAGACCGGCTACTTGATGGTGTACAATGTCGGGACGAAGACGACTAGGGAAGTCGATTTCATACGTGAGTCTCAGTGTGCCTCATCCGATGATCGCCATTTGTTTAGGGAGAGCCTCATGCCACATGAGGCGCGGCCTTCAGCTGGCCATCCTATGGTCCAATTTGGTTGAGTGTACCATGCTGGCCACCCTTGGTGTAGGATGCAATTGGCGCAAGAGGATATGATCTGTCAAGCTGTTTTTCTGGTCTTCCAACAGGACATGTTTTATTTGATGCAGTCTCTGAACTATTATACTAGTAAGTCATAATGCAGACATGCACCCCATGTTGTCGCGACTGCATGATTTAAATTCTCTCTTTTGAGACGCGTCTCACTTTACTTAAGCATGGATCTAATAATTAACTCTTATATTTTAGTATAATCCTTTGAATGCATCATCGGATCATCTATACTACTTTAGTATCTTATCATATGTCTTGATGCGTGATGTAACTTGGTTCCTGGTCGCTTGGTGGATGCTCACAGTCACAGAGGAGCGGCCTGTTCGAGTTGCTTATGGGTCACGCTGAGTGGTAAGCTGTTCTTGCATTGGGTAGACTGAAATTTATTCATTTACATGACTGGCTTTGTTTTCTTGTCTTCGCTTTTACTGCTGTATAGGACTTAGTTCAGTCATATTCACTGCTTAGTTCAGTCATATCTATGCCTCATGGGCACAAATTAAAAAGTAGTATGTTGCATGCCTTACTTGAATTATCTTGAAAATGGCTTGCAAGCAGGAGCATGATCACCAACCACAAATGTTCTTTTATGATAGCATCATATTTTTCTTGACAACTGAAATACCACATGCTGCAATCCACCCACCTTTTCTAGCTGTTGATTGTTCTTTTCGAGGTTAAATTGTGATAATCTTTTCAGTAAAGATAACAGAGAAATATTTCCAAGTGCATGTGGAGAGGATCCTGAATCTGCTTTGATTTGGTTAAGAAACGAAATGCTTTAGCATGTGACGAAGACGGTGTATATCACAGAAAATTAAAATCCGAGATACGGATGTAGGACTGGATCTGCTCAGGCAACCACCACGGTGACGAAGACGGTGTCCTTGCTCTTGGTCTCGCACTGCAGTCTGCACTCTGCAGGTCCAGCTGCTGCAACCGGAGGGACAAGAGAGGCAGCCGGCGATTATCAGGCTAGAAAATATTAACTGAGCCGGTGAAAGAGGCTTATTAAGCCCAGTTAATATTAAGGGCCCACATCAGACAGGTCGATATAAAGTCGTGTGGGTCTCCGGCTCTCCGCCGCCGGCCTTCTGGTGGCCGCCGCCGCTCCAAGATGTGGAAGCGCAACCCAAGAAACAAGTCCAATCCGATGCCGCTCGGCGCCGCGCCGACCCGAGCGGACGTCCACGTTCATCTTCCAGAGGAGATCATCGCCGACATCCTCTCTCGTCTGCCCGGCAAGTCCGTGCTCCGCTTCCGCGCGGTCTCCACGGCCTGGCGGCGCATCACCACCGACCCGCACTTCATCGCCGCCCACGCCCGCCGTCGACCGCTTGAGGTCGTCCTGTGCACCTTTCTTGAACGACGTCCATTGTTGGGTGACCCGGTCAAGAAGTACGGCAGGGACATGGCGCTCGACTCCATCCCGGTCGCCGCCGCCGACCCTGCCGACCGACGGCGCCTCATCAGCTACCGCAACTACGTCATTGAGACCCCATTCAGTGTGAGCTATATTGGCGTCGGAAACATTCCGATAGCATCGTGGGCCGGCATGCTCTTGTTCGGAATGGAGAACAAACTGTACTACGCCATCTGCAACCCCGTCACACGGCAGTGGACGGAGCTCCCACGTCTGCCTCAAGGAACTATCTATTCGTGTGGCTTCTACTTCCACCAATCGTCGGTGAGTACCGACTCTTGTGCCTTTGGGCTAAGTATGGTGAGATGGCTAAGTACTACATAACCTCCACCGGTGCCACAGAACCTCGGCATGTAAGCGTTGATGAGGCCGTAGTCATGTCGATTGGTTATCCCATCTATGTCACGACTGTGGCACTGCATGATCGCCTACACTGGATAGCACATGAGTTTCCATGCTCAGTCGGTGGCCGCAACATAGTAGCTTTTGACACTATATCGGAGATGTTCCATGTGATGCTGGCACCACCCCTGTCTAGGGGCTGTGTCAAGCTGTTCGACATGAACGGGCAGCTGGCTGCAGCCAACTTTGGGAAAACAAACATCGACTTGTGGTTTCTCGAGGATTACGACGCTGGGGAGTGGGTGCGCCGGCATCGAATTGTTACTCCACCGGCACTCACAGAGCTGGGATATCCGGAACAGTCATTCTATTCGCGCGTCACAGCGGCGAGCGACGATGAAGAGAACGTCATTCTGGGCAAGACCGGCAGCTTGATGGTGTACAATGTCAGGACGAAGACGACAAGGGGCATGGATTTAATACGTGAGTGTGACCATGAATCAGGTCCGCGCCTTTTGTTTAGGGAGAGCCTCATGCCGCATGAGGCGCGGCCTTCAGCTGGCCATCCTATGGTCCAGTTTGGTTGAGTGTGCCATGATGGTCACCATATATTGGTGCCGAGGTGTTGTGGTTACAAGCCCACAATAGTAGAAGGTGGATCCTCCAAGGGTCTACCACAAGTGAGAGACCCCTGGGAAGGACTAGGAAGGGACCGAACAAGAGCCAAGAGAAGTATGTGATTAAGAGCTGGTATTCAATGTCCTGTCCTGAGGGTGGTAGGGGGTATTTATAGGCTGATACACCCCTACAACCCTAGAATTACAAGTACCATATTGCCCCTCTTCCAGGGCACTATGGTCATTTCTTTATTACAAGGTGGGATTCCCTAACCCTAGTGGGCCAGAGGCTAATGTTCATGGGCCTATCCTATACTATACATCATCTTGGGCCTTGATGGGCTTCATGGCAGGCCAGGCCTTTGGGCCAGGGGGAGGGGACACAGTGGGCCTCCCCCAACAGCTAGCCCCACACAGTCGAGATCCACCTTCGGTAGGGCCGAAACTATGTCCATCCGGAGGTCCGCCCGTCGTCCCCTCTTTCGGCGCTCCGAAGGTCTGGTCTGCTTCGGTTTGCGAAAGGGATGCCTTCTCCATGTTTCCGAAGGTCGCGGCTCCGAGGGGGCGTGGTCGCCGAAGGTACGGTGGTCGCCTGAGGTGTCGCCGATGGCCCGGAGGTAGCTGCCGGCTACGTCGTCGTGTTCGCCGAAGGGGCGCGGTCGCCGAAAGTTGTCGCTGATGGCGCGGAGGTAGCTGCCGAAGGTAATTGCCGCTGATGGCGCGGAGGTAGCGCGGAGGTAATTGCCGTGATCGCCGAAGGGTCGTGATCGCCGAAGGGGCGCGGTCGCCGAAAGTTGTCCGTGCCGCAAGATCAGTCACGTATTGAAGGTGTCTTTAATGCTCGGCGCAAATCGCGGAGCGGTGCTGTCTCGTTTACTGGGACGCGTGTTACTTACTGAACGGCGCAAATCGCGATGCGACGCCGTTTCGTTTGACGGGACGCGGCTGGTTGCGTGGCGTGAACTGCAGCCGTTGATCCTTCAGCGGATGGCCACGTCGCTTCACCGGGGGCTATAAATTTACCGCCCGGGCACCTAGGGTTTTCACTCCCGCTCCTTTCACTTTCACCCACGCCGCGGCCGCTTGAGTAGTTCCACGCTTCGCTGCGCTCGCTGTTTGCACTTGCTTCGCTTCCTTCGGTTCCTCATTGCATTTGCAGTCGTCGTCCTGTTGGCGGTCGTTAAACCATGATTTGACCGCCACCCTACCGGTAAATAAATGCATAACACCAAGATTTTGTGCATAGTAGATAGGAATAATGCTACTCCACAAGTTTTGGTGAGTATTTGGATGCAGGAGTGAATAATGGAGAAAAGTGGGCCCAGCCAGGGAATTTCCCTGGCCGGCCGGCCCCACCCTAGGCCGGCCGGCCCCACCTGGTGGCCGCAGGCCCCGGGCTTCCTCCAGTGGGCTGGAAACTAATCCACAATGTAGAATCAAGAGCCCGTTCAGAAGAATTCCACCGACGTTCTAGAAGGTGGGCTGTTTGGGCCTCAACTTGGCCCTCACTCCTCTTCTGCCGCCCCCACAAAGCCACCGACTGGACAACCGTCATCAGGAGCAAATCTGGAGCGTCCAGGATCGAGGCGGTGGCGAACCGCCACAATGGGCGGCCGGCCGGCCCCCCTACTTGGCCGGCCGGCCTACCTTGGCGGGCCCGGCTCTCCAGCTTCGGCCATATATCTTCCACCGCCATGGAGAAGCTATAAATAGAGGTGGCCGGCTCCATTTCAACTCGCACCTCCACACACTCCTTGAGAGGAGAAGACCCAATGTAGGGTCACGCTCCGCTCATGGAAGATCATTCCACTTGTGTAGTTTAGAGTAGGCTAGTTGGTCATGGGAGTTAGAGTAGAAGTGAGAGCTCCCCTCGAAGTTCCGGAGTTTTCTTCGGATATTGGGTAAAGCTCTCTTGTATCTTTTCTTTTTAGATATTCTTTAATATAATTATTTTCTTATTTATTTTCTTATTTATTTATTTTAGTTTTTTTTTTTAGTTTATATTTATTTAAGTAATAATTATAGAGAAATTCTTGTGTTGGTTCCACGTCTGTGTATGGTAGGTCTATCTGCATGGGTTGTTTGCACCGCAAATGCTTACACAATCCACATAGATTTGTTATGCATGGTTGGCTTGCTCTTACGCGAAGAGTAAGTTATCTAGGATATTTGCTTGTATGGCTCAAGGAACTATTCTAGACGTGAGTTTGCTCTACACCCTACGGAGGATGGTAGCCGCGAGTACGTGTGACAGGCGTACCGGTCTCTGTAATCCACCACGTCCGGGTGATGGTTTTAGTAGGGAGGTCAATAGCACGTAGTTCCCCAAGGCAGTTGAACCTAATTCTCGGGTTGCTGCCTTGGCATGCGTGTGCCCGATATGCAGGAACGAATCTATAATGAAAGTTTAAGTAGATATTTGTAACCCCTAGGCAGATACCCTTCTTCTCGTTGTCCTCCCAGTTGACTAGTTCTATCTCTTTATCGTCATATGGAATCCTTGTGTGTGTTGGCTTGCCACCCATCATATCTTTCAATGTCTACCCATGCTTTGGTCTAGTTTGCAAGTTATAAATAATAGATGTTTCCTTGTTAATTCATGATATTCTTAGCCCTGCTTCCCTGAGGAAAATATAAATACGATACCCTTGGAATACTCCTGGGTGAAATGCTACAACGGTGTTCCGTGCGCTTGCGGAGTTGATATTTATCTCTGTGCGTAAGAAGCGCCAACAAGCATTTCTGGCGCCGTTGCCGGGGAAGCAATGGTTTAAGATATCTCTGATTGACATTGAATATCTGTTATGTTAATTTGCTGCTAGACTAAGCATCCACCTGCATTGTGTTTGAGCATGTCACCATCACATTTGCATTGTTCAATCCATCTGCATATTTAATTCCCCTCCATCCCACCCCGCTGCATTTAAAAAAAAAACCGAGTGCCCAATCATAGGCCTCGGGCTTCAAAAAAAAACTTAAAAAAAAAGAACCCGAGCGCCCAATCATAGGCGTGGGGATTTTAAAAAAAATAAAAATAAAATAAATAAATAAAATCCGAGTGCCCAATCATAGGCCCGGAATTTGTTTCAAAAAAAATAAATAAAAATTAAAAAAAAAAATAGAGAAAGGTTGGAGTTTTATGACAGGAAGAAGGAAACATACGTGGCGGAACCAAGACGTTCAATGAAGAGATCTAAGAGCTTAGTCTTGCATTTTAGTGCAAAGACTAAACTTGGGGAGGAACCGCCAGGTACGAACACGCAATTATTCCCTGTTTTCTTTGTCATATACCCTCTCCTTTCGAAATAAAAAAAATAAAAAAAAATTTAAAAAATGCTGCTTGAAACGTTCAATGCTTTATGAATGCAAAGATACTTTGAGTTGCTCTCTGATGAAAATATGCTGCATCTTTTTGACCATACCCCTTGCTCTTGAAGTTTCTGTTCTTACATGGGTGTTGGTTGAGCTGTTAGTCATAAATCAATCGCTTGCGTCTCTTTCTGTTGGTTGGGTGAAGATCACTTCTGTGCCTCTGTTCTCCATTGAGATTATGCCCGGTGGCCGTTCAACCAACAGAAAAACACATGCCTCTATGATGCTTTCATGACAGAAGGAGAGTATCATGCCACTGCTCTCCTTACATAATTGATCGAATTAGACGTGTTGTCTAGGTTGATCAATGGACCTATAGAGATATGTTCGATGTAGACGAATGGATTTGTACTAACCAATGCAGGATCTTTCTGAGAGAAAACCAATCAGGCAACATGAAAGACACAATTCAAGAAGAAGGAACCAACAAGGCGGACCCAGTGCTTCCACAAGAAAGATTTAATCGCTTAGCTTTGCACATAGTTGCAAGAGCTAAGCTTGGGGAGGGACCGCCAGGTGAGTACTTCTGTATACGATATTATACTCTTCTTGAATTGTGCCCTTTCCTTAAAAAAAATAAATAAAAAAATAGAATGAAAAAAAAATATTAGGTTCTCGGCAAAGCCCAATAGGGGCTAGCCACCTGTATCACCCTCATTCTTTTTGCAGACACAAAAAGAATGGAGGAAGCGGTCTATTCAAGCTTAAGTCTTGCAAAGACTCAAGCTTGGGGAGGACCCCCAGGTAAGTATTTCTAAACTTTCGTTGAATAAATAAACTCCCTGTTTCGAATAAATGCTAGAATCTTGGTGTTATGCTACGCATAAGGGAAATAATTATCGAGTTACAAATTAGCTTCCCATGTATCGCATAGATGCAACCTCTACTCCTGACATATGTGTTATTTTTATTTGAGCATGATCACATCATGAGTCTTGCTTATTTCCGTGGGTTGCATTTGTTACACCAAGTCTGAGCATTGTGGATTGTGATATGGCATGATTAGGACTTGTTGCAATTTCTTAGTATGGTTTCATCCAGAGATGTTTTTCTTGAATTGCTGCAAGTACCTAAAACCCTTCTGTTTTGGCACACTTCTCTTAGTGTGAGGATTTATTTACCTACCAGAGCCATATCATAATATTCGAAACAGCCCCACTCATAGCTAATTGTTTATGTATTGAGTTTTGTTAAGGTTTGATGTACTCTTGAAACTAAGCACTCCTAATTTTGGTCATAATTCCTTCGCGTTTGTTTTCGAAAATTTCTCTCCACCAAATAAAAAGGGGAATGTTTGGATAAATCAACCAAACATTTTTCAGAGTTTGCAAAACTTTGGTCCATCCAAAAAGCTCAAGAATATTTCAAAATGTTTCCTTTTGAACCATGCAAAATTTATGGCCCCTTGCACCATGGAGTAGTAAAAAAAAAAAAGCTCCATGGTTGCATGAAAGTCAATGGCCATATGGTTCTTATCATAAACATCTTGAGCAAAATAAAGGACCAATGTTTTCAAAAACCCCCTTCCACAAGTGTGAGTCCATTTTCTCCCCCTCCATCACATTATTTCTTATGACCAAAATAAATGGAGTTGCTATGTTGATTGAGACTCATTCTTTAGCTTTACAATATATGCATGACATTTGTGCATTCCTTACCCAGCTCCACATACAAAGCCTCAATTTGGTAGAAGGTAGGATGAGTGAAGCTTGTAGGAATAGACTCACATTGGCTGGTAAGAGAAGTGCCTGCCAAAACGAAGGAGAATTTTTGCAACACATAAAAACTCTGGATGCATACTTGCTAGAATTGTGTACTGTCCGAAAATGCCGTTCTAGTCTTCAATGCTGCATGACAAGGCATGACATATAAGCCCCACGATTTTTGCAACACTCATGAATATTTTGTGCTCTCGTAAACTTACTACTGTTTAGGGAGTATGTTGTTGCATCTTTATTACCCATGGGGCGCCTCTTTGTAACTCCTGATCCGCCGGTACCCTGAGTTGAGTTTGCTCGGGACGAGCAAAGTTTAAGCTTGGGGAGGTTGTTGGCGGTCGTTAAACCATGATTTGACCGCCACCCTACCGGTAAATAAATGCATAACACCAAGATTTTGTGCATAGTAGATAGGAATAATGCTACTCCACAAGTTTTGGTGAGTATTTGGATGCAGAAGTGAATAATGGAGAAAAGTGGGCCCAGCCAGGGAATTTCCCTGGCCGGCCGGCCCCACCCTAGGCCAGCCGGCCCCACCTGGTGGCCGCAGGCCCCGGGCTTCCTCCAGTGGGCTGGAAACTAATCCACAATGTAGAATCAAGAGTCCGTTCAGAAGAATTCCACCGACGTTCTGGAAGGTGGGCTGTTTGGGCCTCAACTTGACCCTCACTCCTCTTCTGCCGCCCCCACAAAGCCACCGACTGGACAACCGTCATCAGGAGCAAATCTGGAGCGTCCAGGATCGAGGCGGTGGCGAACCGCCACAATGGGCGGCCGGCCGGCCCCCCTACTTGGCCGGCCGGCCTACCTTGGCGGGCCCGGCTCTCCAGCTTCGGCCATATATCTTCCACCGCCATGGAGAAGCTATAAATAGAGGTGCCCGGCTCCATTTCAACTCGCACCTCCACACACTCCTTGAGAGGAGAAGACCCAATGTAGGGTCACGCTCCGCTCATGGAAGATCATTCCACTTGTGTAGTTTAGAGTAGGCTAGTTGGTCATGGGAGTTAGAGTAGAAGTGAGAGCTCCCCTCGAAGTTCCGGAGTTTTCTTCGGATATTGGGTAAAGCTCTCTTGTATCTTTTCTTTTTAGATATTCTTTAATATAATTATTTTCTTATTTATTTTCTTATTTATTTATTTTAGTTTTTTTCTTTTAGTTTATATTTATTTATTTAAGTAATAATTATAGAGAAATTCTTGTGTTGATTCCACGTCTGTGTATGGTAGGTCTATCTGCATGGGTTGTTTGCACCGCAAATGCTTACACAATCCACATAGATTTGTTATGCATGGTTGGCTTGCTCTTACGCGAAGAGTAAGTTATCTAGGATATTTGCTTGTATGGCTCAAGGAACTATTCTAGACGTGAGTTTGCTCTACACCCCACGGAGGATGGTAGCCGCGAGTACGTGTGACAGGCGTACCGGTCTCTGTAATCCACCACGTCCGGGTGATGGTTTTAGTAGGGAGGTCAATAGCACGTAGTTCCCCAAGGCAGTTGAACCTAATTCTCGGGTTGCTGCTTTGGCATGCGTGTGCCCCGATATGCAGGAACGAATCTATAATGAAAGCTTAAGTAGATATTTGTAACCCCTAGGCAGATACCCTTCTTCTCGTTGTCCTCCCAGTTGACTAGTTCTATCTCTTTATCTTCATATGGAATCCTTGTGTGTGTTGGCTTGCCACCCATCATATCTTTCAATGTCTACCCATGCTTTGGTCTAGTTTGCAAGTTATAAATAATAGATGTTTCCTTGTTAATTCATGATATTCTTAGCCCTGCTTCCCTGAGGAAAATATAAATACGATACCCTTGGAATACTCCTGGGTGAAATGCTACAACGGTGTTCCGTGCGCTTGCGGAGTTGATATTTATCTCTGTGCGTAAGAAGCGCCAACACGTCCTGGCTTCGAAGATGGCTCGGAAGGGGAAGACCAGCGCTTCGCAGCGCGTCCGCATCGACGACCGGTACCCTGCGTCGCCGTTCCTCGACCGGAGCACGGTCGACGCGAAGGCGCTGGACGAGATGGCCGCCAACGGGCTCCTGAATCGGAGCCGGGTCGAGACGCCAAGGAGGGGGGAGACGACCCCTAGTCCGAAGGACGGGTACATCGTTCTGTACCGGCGGTTCTTCGAGGCCGGGTTTCGGATGCCGTGCTCCGCTTTCGTGGCGGAGGTGTTGGATCTTTTCGGCCTCGAGATCAGGCAACTCACCGTCAACGCGCTAGTGCGGCTCGGCATCTTCGAGTGGGCATTTTGGCTGGAGGGGTCTCGGCCGCATGCTGATGCCTTCGCGGCGACGCATTATGCGCACGTCGTGAAAAAGATCTTCAAATTGGACGGGAAGGACGTCGTCGGGTCCATGGGGGTTATCTCCTTCGTCCCCCGCCTCGAAGCCGTCGTTCCGGCGAAGGCGTACAAGCTGCACTGGGGGCGTTGGACGACCGGGTGGTTCTACTATCTCGTCGAGGACGATTGCCCTCTTCGGTCGACGATGTCGGAGGTACTGTTCCACCGGTATCCGACGGTGCAATTGGACGGGACCGGCGAGTCCCGGGTGCAGTTGTTGGCAACCGTGGTGCGGAAGCTCTCGATGCGCGACCTCTGCGAGGAGTTCGTCGCGGCGGGGGTGTGGCCTCTGCTTCGTAACTGGGAGCAGAGGTTCGTTGTTGAAGTTCCGGGCGCAGATCCGGAGGTCCACTTGAAGCCCGAGAATCTCCCAGGTACGTTTGCTTCGGTGAACACTTACCTTCGGTTGTTTGCCGTAGTTTGACGATGTGGTTGGTGCAGCTATGACACTGAAGGAGGTGGAGGACGGTGCCGCTGAGATTCTCGGCCCCTTCCTTCCTGGCGAGGCTTCGCATCGTGCGAAGCTTGTTGAGGGTGCCCGCATCAATTGGGTGCTCTCCATCAAGTATCTGGGGCTCGAGCTGCCGGAGCGAGAGGTGGTCGTCGCTGCCAGCGGCGAGGGGGAAGATGAGGAGGCCGAAAGCGAAGCTCCCTTGGCTCCGGAGAGCGTTGTCCCGGCTGGCTCGAAACGCGCTGCCGGGGACACCAGCAGGCCGGCGTCGAAGAGGCCTCCGCCCGCCGAAACGCGTGTCGAAAGATCTACCTCCCGGGCCGGGGCTTCGAGTGTCACCGCAGACTTGGGGTACGGCACCAATTTGGAGGAGTTGACCGACGCCGCCCCCCGAGTGGCTATTGCCGCAGCGACGGCTCCGCGCGTGGCCAAGAAGGTGGTGAATCTCGACTCAGACGATGAAGACGTCGGGTTTTTTGGGATGCCTTCCTTCGCGGCTGACGTCGAGGGGACGATGGAGCCGGTCCTTCGGTCTCCCGGTATCGTTTTCTCTTCCCATCACTCTTGCTTTGCTGGTTGTGGAAGTCCCACTACCTCTGTTGCTCTAGCGGAAGGCGCTCGCGTCGAGAAGAAAATCTCCGAGAAGAGCCTTCCGGAGGAGAGAAGGGGACGGCCGACCCGGGGCCTAGTCACGGCCGGGGGAAGGGATACTTCGGGCGGTCGCCCATCGAAGCGGCCGGAGCTGCGAAGGGGTTGGAGTCCCGTCTCGACTGGAGTGACTTCGTGGACCGTCCGGAGGCCGCCGAAATCCTTCGGGGGGTCTATGACTTCAACGGGCTCGGTGAGCTGGAGGACGCCATGGAAGAAGTTGCTCCGGAGGACGCTGCAACAGCTCTCTCCGGACTGACGATCAAGGTTTGTACTCCTTGTGCAAAGGCGATCAAGGTTTGCTTCGATTTTCGTGCTTTAGCTGACCTGTTTCGCTTCTTTGGCAGGCGGCGGTGCTTGCTCGACACCTGCAGTCGTCGCTCGAGGGTTTTGACCTCGCGCGGCTCTGGACGCGTGTCGAAGCCGCGGAGGGAGCTGCCGAAGCGGCACGGAAAGGACAACAGGCGGCGGAGCAAGGTCGTGACGCTCTTGCCTCGGAGCTGGAAAAGGCCTTGGCGGCGAAGAAGACCGCTTCTGATGCCTTGGCTTCTTCGAAGGAGGTCTCCAAGAAGGCGTGGAAGGAGCTGGAGAGCTTGAAGATCTCCTTCGAGGCTTTGACCCGCTCGAAGGAGGCCACCGAGAAGGAGCTGTCGGAGACTCAGGCGCTGCTGCACGTGGCGAAGACACAAGGGACGAAGATGCTGCTGCAGCGTGGCAGGCGCTTGGGGACTTCAATAGCCTGCTGGAAGGGTTGGGCGTCGAGGTGCAGCCGATAAAGCACGCCGCCGATGACCTGGGTGGAAGCATCGGGCGCCTTGTGCGTTCCGTGAAGTTGGCCTCCCGGGCCATGAAGGCCTTCGGCACTTTCTGCGCCGAGACCGCCTGGACTGCGGCCTTCGGTTCCCTCGTGCAGGTGGGCTGCACTCACCTTCCTGCTGCTGCTTCCGCTTCGCCGCAGCTGGCGGAGATGGCGGCTGGGGATGGAGGCCGGTTTTGGGAACTGGCCTCGAAGGTGCGGAGCTTCGGGAATCAGCTCGGCCAACACTTCTGGTTGGTGGTGGGGGAGAAACTGGCCTGCCAGTCTGCTCTCGCTGCTGCCGCATCTCGGAAGTCGAGGCCCGGAAGCAGCGCCTCCGTTCCCGTTCCGCCTCCAGCTGCCGCGTCCTCCGTCGTGACGCCTCCGTCGGGCGAGATCCCTGCCGGGGCCGGGAGCGCGAGCACCTTAGTAGGTAGCGGGGGTGGAGGCCCAGGGCAATGTCACGGAAGTTGACTCTTCGGCCCAGCCTCCCCCTTAGGTGTGAGTTTCTCGCAGGCTTCGTACCATGCTTTTGGTGTACATAGTTTGTACTAGGTGCCCTTCGGGCTTTTTCAATGGAACTATTTTTCTCCGTGATGTTTATGCGCTTCCCTTGCGACTTATAGATTTCGAGTGAGGCCGAAGGCAATCATGCCTTAATGTGCCTCGACGTCATTCCGGAGAGCATCCTGGTTCCGGCCGGGAGTCCTTCCGCTCCGGGGGTTCGAGCCTATTATGTGAAGGGAACGCAATGGCGCCGTTGGCTTCGGCGCGACCAAGGAGGATCCTTCGGGGACTTCTTCCGGGATTTGCGCCTCCGAAACTCGCGGTTGATGTCACAGGTACCGAGGGTTCCTTCCGAGGCCTTGCTTGAGAGGCGGGTTCATCGCAAAGCGCATTGTTTGGACTTAGCGCTGAACCCTCCTCTTCTTGTTGCTCCGAAGGCAGAGGTGGTTGACGTGTCGAGCGAAGACGAAGACGCCACCGCCGAGGTGGACTTGGAGCGGTTGCAGGCTGATGTTGCTTCTGCGTCGACTCCGGCGGACTTTGCTTCGCTCCGGCGCACTCTGGCGCAGGCCCGGGAGGAAATATCTAAGGCCGAGGCATCTTTAGGGATGCGCTCCGGTAGTAGGCTGTAGGGTGGGCCTTCGGGCCCTGTTTCGAGGTGCCGACTGATCGGTATTGTAACCAGTGTCGAGCTATTCAGCTCGACATATGATAAATTGGAGGCTCTTTCGAGCGTGTTATCTGTTTCTTAATATAATTGACGTCGTCCGCCGCTCCCTTGTCGTAGTAGAACGAGAATTTATTGGAGTCGAGGATAGCTTCGAAGGGTCGTCGTTCTGCTTTCGGCGAGGGCGTGAGTTCGTTTCGCGTGTCGTCCCCCCCTTTACTCGTCGAGAGTGGAACGAAGATTTGTTGAAGTCGAGGATAGCCTCGAAAGGACTCCGTCGCTCAACTTTCGGCGAGGAAGTGAGCTCGTTTCGAGCGTCGTCCACCCCTTTACTCGTCGGGAGTGGAACGAAGATTTGTTGAAGTCGAGGATAGCCTCGAAGGAACTCCGTCACTCTACTTTCGGCGAGGAAGTGAGCTCGTTTCGAGCGTTGTCCCCCCCTTTACTCGTCGGGAGTGGAACGAAGATTTGTTGAAGTCGAGGATAGCCTCGAAGGAACTCCGTCGCTCTACTTTCGGCGAGGAAGTGAGCTCGTTTCGAGCGTCGTCCCCCCTTTACTCGTCGGGAGTGGAACGAAGATTTGTTGAAGTCGAGGATAGCCTCGAAGGAACTCCGTCGCTCTACTTTCAGCGAGGAAGTGAGCTCGTTTCGAGCGTCGTCCCCCCCCCCCCCCCTTACTCGTCGGGAGTGGAACGAAGATTTGTTGAAGTCGAGGATAGCCTCGAAGGAACTCCGTCGCTCTACTTTCGGCGAGGAAGTAAGCTCGTTTCGAGCGTCGTCCCCCCCTTTACTCGTCGGGAGTGGAACGAAGATTTGTTGAAGTCGAGGATAGCCTTGAAGGAACTCCGTCGCTCTACTTTCGGCGAGGAAGTAAGCTCGTTTCGAGCGTCGTCCCCCCCCCCCCCCCTTTACTCGTCGGGAGTGGAGCGAAGATTTGTTAAGTCGGAGGCGTCCCCCCTTTGACTTAGTTTAGTTCGTGCACGTTTTGCGGGGTCTTTAACGAATGCCCCGCCTTCGACTATTACCGATGGGAGTTCCGGCTTGTCGTGTCGGCATCGATTTCCCCTTAGGGTTCGGAATCTAGGGCTTATGTGTGCCTAGCTTCAGCCTATTCCGACGTTTGCCTCCGGCTCCCGGCTGGATTTCTTTGTAATTGGGCACCGAAAGAGGATTTCTCATTTCATTCATTGGTACCGGTTACATGGCCTCTTGGGGAATGCAGCTAAGGGGATCATCGTCGCCCTACTGCCGAAAGGAAGAAGAACACACCGAAACAAGATACAGGTAACTTGTAGCGCGCAGGCTACGCGGCTTCAAAGGCCGACGGATGCTAAGTCCTTAGACATAGTGTCGGCGAAGGGCATCAGCGTTCCATGTCCTCGGAAGCTGTGTTCCGTCGAGCTCCATCAGATGAAATGCCCCTGGCGAATTGAATTGTAGATGATGAAGGGCCTTCCCACTTGCTGTTAAGCTTGCCGACGGATGTCGGGTGAATGTTCTGCTTGAGGACGAGGTCGCCCGGAATGAAGTGTCGGGGGTTGACCCTCTGGTTGTAAGAGTTCTCCACCGAAGCCAAGTACCGCTTCAAGTTGGCGACTGCTTGGAGTCTTGTTTCTTTGAGGAGGTCCTTGGACACTCGTCGTTGGCGGGCGGCGACGTGGTAGGAAGTGAGCCGTTCTGCACTTCCTCCGGGGTGACTGCTTCGGCGCCGAACAGGAGACGGAACGGCGAGAACCCCGTCGGCCTTGACTTAGTCGTGCGAAGCGACCACAGCACATTGGGCAACTGTTCCGTCCACTTTCCCTTCGGCAGGCCGAGGAGGCATTTTTTGATGCCATCGAAGACGGTGCCATTGGCTTTCTCCACCGCTCCAATGGCTCTCGGGTGGGTGACGGAGACGAAGCACTCCCGGACGCCTATGGATAGGCAGTATTCTTTGAAGAGGTGGGACTCAAATTGGGAGCCATTGTCCACGGTGATGTGCATCGGCACCCCGAAGCGGCAGACGATGTTCTTCCAGAAGAACTTGCGGACGGACCGCGCCGTGATGTTGGCGAGGGGCTCGGCTTCGATCCACTTGGAGAAGTATTCGTAGCCCACCACCGCCCATTTGAGGTTGCCGGGAGCGGTGGGAAATGGGCCAACGATGTCGATGCCCCATCGGGCGAGAGGCCAAACCGGAGGGATTTGCTGAAGCGGCGTGGCTGGGCGATGTGACTGTCTTCCCATCCACTGGCAGCTGGGACAAGTGCGGACGAGCTCTTCGGCGTCGCGGGCTGCAGTAGGCCAGTAGAACCCTTGCCTGAACGCCTTGGCGACGAGGGCCCGGGGTGCGAGGTGCGATGAGCACAGCCCCTCGTGGATGTCCCGGAGGAGCGCCTTGCCTTCGTCGAACGAAAGGCAGCGCAGGAGTGGCTCCGAGACGCCCTTCTTGTACAGGATGTTGTTGAAGATGATGTAGCTTCGAGTGCGCAGCTGGACCCTATTTTCTTCGACCGGATCATCGGTGCAGTACCGCCCCTCGAGCTGTACGCGAATCGGGGCGCGCCAGTCTTCACCGCTTAGGATCATGACCGACGCCGGCTTCTTTGGGGCGAAGGATGCTTCCGATAATACCTCGTGGAAGGCGTCGGGAGGTATCGGGAGCTGGTTCGCCGCTGCCTTGGCCAAGGCATCAGCCTCCTGATTGTGTACCCTCGAGATACTCTTTACATCGAAGCCGGAGAAGTGCTTTTCCATGCTTCGAACGACCTTGAGGTAGCTTGCCATCTCTGGGTCTCGAGCCATGTACTCCTTCGAGACTTGCTCGGAGATGAGCTGGGAGTCGGTGTAGATGATGATTCTTTGGGCGCCGAGTGCCCGGAGCTGGCGGAGCCTGAGGAGGACGCCCTCGTACTCCGCTGCATTGTTCGTTGTTGGAAATGCGAGCGAAGCCGAATACCGAAGCTTCTGGTTGCTTGGTGATGTGATGACGGCGTCGCATCCCGCTCCGGAGGAGCCCCAAGCCCCATCGACATGCACTGTCCAGAGCGGCTCCTGGGGCGGCTTCTCCGGAGTCGGAGCAGGTGTCCACTCGGCGATGAAGTCGGCGATGATGCCGGAATGGCTTTACGGGCCACAAACTTGATGTCGAAGGCTGCGATTTGGCCATGCTGTCCGACGCGTTCCTGTTGCCGAGGACGCCCTTCAATGGGAACGAGGTGGGCACCGTGATCTCGTGGCCTTCGAAGTATCGGCGCAGCTTTCGTGATGCCATCAACACAGCGAAGGCTAGCTTGGTGACGACATTGTAGTTAAGGCAGGCTCCGGAGAGGGCTTCCAACACGTAGTATATGGGCCGCTACACCAGCTTGTCTCCGACGAGGACTTCATGCACGAGGACCGCGCTGATTGCTGCCGGAGCGGCCGACACGTACAGTAGGAGTGGCGCCTTCGGAGGCGGAGGGCGGAGCGTGGTCGCCTTGACCAAGTATGACTTGATTTCCTCGAATGCTTTGTCTTGTTCGTCCCCCCAGCGCATCGGGCTGGAGCCCCGAAGGCATTGGTAGAAGGGGAGGCACTTTTCTGCCGCGCGGGAAATGAACCTCCCGAGGGCAGCGAGTCTGCCGGTGAAGCGTTGTAGCTCCTTGGTGGTCTTGGGCGGCTCCATGTCGGTGATGGCCTTGATCTTCTCCGAGTTCGGGTCGATGCCTCGCTTAGAGACGAGAAAGCTGAGGAGTTTGCCGGCACGCACGCCGAAGGTGCATTTCGCCGGGTTCAGCTTGAAACCCACCTTGCGCAAGTTCGCGAAGGTTTCGGCTAAGTCGCCAAGATGGCCGGCGTTGGAGGTGCTTTTAATGACGACGTCGTCGATGTAGGCTGCCGCGTTTCGGTTGAGCTGGTCCCCGATGGTCTTCTGTATTGCCCTGGAGAAGGTTGTTCCGGCATTCTTCAGGCCGAAGGGCATGCGAACGTAGCAGTAGATCCCATCGTCTGTCTTGAACGCCGTCTTCTCTTCGTCTTCGGGGGCCATCTATATTTGGTGGTACCCGGAGTAGGCGTCGAGGAAGCTCATGAGCTCGCACCCGGCCGTGGAGTCGACCAGCTCATCGATGCGAGCCAATGGGAAGTCGTCCTTCGGGCATGCCTTGTTGAGGGTGGTGTAGTCGATACACATCCGCCACTGGCCGGTGTGTTTCTTGACGAGGACCGGGTTCGCGAGCCAGGTGGACTTGTTCACCTCCCGGATGACTTGTGCATCCTTGAGCTTCTGGATTTCCGCCCGAAGCGCCACCTTCTTCTCCTCCGACCACTCCCTCTTTCTTTGCTTGATGGGGGTCACCTTCGGGTCGATGTCGAGCTTGTGTTCGATGATGCCGCGGTCCACTCCGGAGAGCTCGCTGGTTCACCAGGCGAAGACATCTTTGTTGTTCCGGAGGAGGTTGATGATGCTTGTCTCCAGCTCCGGCGGGAGCCCCTCGCCGATGAGGACGGCTTGGTCAGGGCGATCAGGAGACAAGACCACGCTCTTGACCTCGCCGTCAACGCGCGCCTTCGGGGTTCCGGCCGGAGGTGTCGGTGTAGCAGCTTCGACAGTCTCAGGCTTCGGCTCGTGTCGGAGCGGGTGCATTTGCTTCTGGCCAGGTGTTTGGCCGTGCTCGATGCGGCGGGCGGCGAGTTGATCACCGTAGACAGTGATGACGCCGTTCGGAGCCGAAATCTTCATGCAGAGGTAGCCGTAGTGGGTGACTGCGTTGAAGGCGTTGATGAGCCCCCTGCCGAAGATGGCGTTGTTGGCGTAGGGCATGTCGACGACGTCGAAGGAGATCAACTCGGTGCGGTGTCCCGCGGGCCCGGAGAAGGAGACTGCGATCTTCACGCTCCCAAGGGCGTGGATTGGCTCTCCCCCGAAGCCGACGAGGGGGCTGTCGGAGGCCCGTAGCTCAGACCGGGGGATGCCCAGTTGGTTGAAGGCGTCGATGAAGATGACATCAGCAGAACTGCCGCCATCAATTAGCACGCGACAGACCTCCGTCCCGCGCATGTTGGCGTTGATCACGAAGGCGTCCTTGTGCGGGTACTCCATCGGGCGAAGGTCTGCCTGAGTGAAGGTGATCGGCACGTGCGACCAGCGGCATCGGGCTAATGGCGGATGGGCGGCCACATGGTTGACTCTCCGCACGTAGTCACGACGCTGCCTCTTCGAAGCGTAGGACTGGCTGGAACCCCCGGTGATGGCCAGGATGACGTTGTGGCCGGTTGGATGGTGTTCCGGAGGCGGGGGCAAGGCCTCGCCCGCTCCGGAAGCCCCATGTATGAGGTTGACTCCTCACGCGGCGTCGGCGTCACGGCACTCCCTTGCTTCATGCAAGGCGGCGATTTGGGGGCACTGCTTCGACGTGTGGCCCTGATTGACGCCATGCACCTCGCAGTATGGGTCGCGAGAGCTTCGGTTGTTGTATCGGCGACCGTTGTCGGAGTGCCGCGAGTTGTTTCGCGAACCTCCGGAACGATTGTCTGTCCTCTGTGGGCTCCGGCTTCGGGAGTTGTTGATGTTGTGGACCTCTCGGCGCTGGGAGCGTGTTGACGGTCGTTAAGTACCAATTCCGACCGCCAATAGTCCTACAAATAATGGAGAAGTAGCATTTCTTATACGCATATTTATTTGAACTAATAAATTTCCACGAGTTTTGGATGATTTATGAGTGCAGGAGTATTTCTGGAGAAATTGGGCCTCTGTGAGAGAAATCATAGGCCGGCCGGCCTACGTCCTAGGCCGGCCGGCCACACCCAGCGGCCACAGCCTGCAGGCCTCCACCAGTGGGCCACGAGAAGCTCACAAAACCAGAATATTGAAGCCCAACTCGAACTTAATGAAGACTTTCTAGAATATGGGCTACAATGGGCCTAAACTTGGCTCTTACTCCAGTTCTGCCGACCCCAGGAGAAAACCGACCTCGGGACCGACTTCATGGAGCAATCTGAAGCGTCCACGCGGAAGGCGGTGGCCAACCGCCACAGTGTGTGGCCGGCCGGCCTGCCACCTAGGCCGGCCGGCCAACCTTGGCGGCCAATCCTCCTCAACCGCCTCTCACTTGCTCTATTTAATCCCCTCTCTCATTTGGGGCTATAAATAGAGGGGTGCTCGGCCGGTTACAACACACACCAAGTAGAGGAATCACTCTTGCATTAGTTTTAGTCTCCAAGCTCTAGTGGAGTTAGGCTTAGAGTAGAGCTACTCTAGTTCCCAAGTCCTCTTGGAGATTTTGGTATGGCTCTTGTATCATTTTCTCTTTTTGCGACTTTATTCTATTTAATAATATTATTCTTTTCATATAGTCTAGCTTTGGTTAAGCGTTCCTTGTTTGGTTGTGGACCCTTGGCTTGCTTATGTAATAGAGTAATCATAATCTTCTTATATAGTGCTAGTGTGATATTCATATGCTCGTTATGTGGGTATTATAGTATACCGTGCCTTGTATATACTTAGGTTTACATGCATTTGCATATTTAAGCATAGGTCCAATGATCTTTAGGATTATGCTCTAGATCCGTATCATCGCCTAGGGGATTTAGAGTAATGTTTTAGCAATGCAAGCATGGTGCTTGGATTGGTAGAATACATTGGATGCCTCGTGCCCCACGGATTGTTTGAGGTAGACGGTAGGTGGTGACAGCCCTGTCCGTCCTCGGTATCCCTCCACGTTCGGGTACGGCGTAGAGCTGTAGACCGGAGTCGCCTGGCAGACCAGGGGTAAGCCGGTGCCCGATTTGCTTGAGTGCATTTGCCTAAACCTTAGTTGATGTGCATGTATGTGTATGTTGTATACTATGCCACTGTATGATGGAGTACATTAGGAACTTAGCTCTTTTCTTTGTTCTTCTCCACTTGGCTATGGATGTATATTAGTTGATCCTTTTCTTGTGTGTCACACTACCCATATATTATTGTTTAGCTATGCATGGACTGTGATCCATTTAAATGTAGATATTAACTATGAGCATAGTACTCTCTTAACCATCGTCTTCCCTGTGGAAAATATAAATTACGATACCTTGGAATACTCCCGGGTGAAATGCTGCAACGGTATTCTCCGTGCGCTTGCGGATTTATCTGTGATCGTTAAGAAATACCAACAGAGCGGTGGCCTCGGCGGTCATCCGGGAGATCATCGCTTCGGCCGCTGTGGCGTTTCCCCCGGTCGTTCTTCTTTTGGCTTGCTCGCGCCTCCTTCTCACGCCGGAAGTCTTCGTCGGCACGTGCGTGTGCTTCCAAGATTGCAATAGGTGAGTGCAGGTCTTCGGCTCGGTCCTTCGGATCTCGGACCGTGCCGGGCACAAGCTCATGCCCTTGGTCACCGCTTCGATGATGATTGAATCTGGTACTCCTTCCACCTGGCACTTTAGATGGATGAAGCGCCGGGTGTAGTCTTGCAGTGACTCGCCGTCCTTTTGCTTGCACGCCTGAAGATCTGCCGCTGTGACCTTCGCAGCGTAGTTGCCTTGAAAGTGGATCTGGAGCTGGTCCCGAAGCTGCTCCCATGAGTAGATGCTGTTCGCCGGCAGCTTGGTGTACCATGTCTTGGCGATCCCGCTCGAAGCGAGAACGAAGGCCTTGGCCTTGATGTCGTCGTCGCCCCCTGCTGACTCGATGGCGGTTTCGTAGCTCATGAAGAACTCGCGGGGGTCGGAGGTGCCGTCGAAGGCTGGCAGCTTCGCCGAGATGAACTTCCGGGGCCACGCCACCAATTGTAAGCGCGCGGAGAGCGGTTGATTTGTATCGGAGGAGCTTGCGTGGCGCTTGCTTCCGCTGGAGTGGGTGTGCCTCTCGTCGCGCTCTTGGCGGTGTTCCGGCGTCTCAGCCTCCCGGCGACCGGTGCGTCGCAGGGTGTTCAGTTGCGCTTGGAGGTGAACTTGCTGTCGACGGGCGGCTTCGGCTCGAAGGCGCTACGTGGCTTCGTCTCGGTCGAGGTTCTCGAGGGCGCGCTGCCTTAGCAGCCTTTTGTCGGCTTCGCGAGCTTCGCGGTTGTATGCCTCCTGGAGCTCCGCCAGGCGCTGCTCCCCCGCCACTGCTTCGGCGAGCCCCCTCTGGCTCCGCGCTTCGGCTTCGGCGTTTCGTCGAGGTGGTTCCATCGTTTCGTCGCGGCGCTCGACTTCGGCCGTGTCGATGTTCTCTTCTTCGTCCTCGGAGGAGCCTTCGGCGCCTTCGGCCACTTCCTCGACTGCTGGAAGGTCGACGTTGGTTGTGTTATTGTTGGTCTCCGAAGGTGGTACCACCGAGGTCGATGCCGAAGGGGCGGTCGTCGGAAGCGTCGAGCCGCTGGGGAAGGTGCGGATTATCGTCAGCGGGTCGATGCCATCGTCCGAAGGCGCGGACCTGGTCTTCTGGGCACCCCCTGCTGGAGGGTCAGTTTTTGATTTTTCAGTCCTCTTGGTCATCTCGTCGTGGCTTCTTGTTCGACCCCCACGGACGGCGCCAACTGTTGTGGTTACAAGCCCACAATAGTAGAAGGTGGATCCTCCAAAGGTCTACCACAAGTGAGGGACCCCTGGGAAGAACTAGGAAGGGACCGAACAAGAGCCAAGAGAAGTATGTGATTAAGAGCTGGTATTCAATGTCCTGTCCTGAGGGTGGTAGGGGAGTATTTATAGGCTGATACACCCCTACAACCCTAGAATTACAAGTACCATGTTGCCCCTCTTCCAGGGCACTATGGTAATTTCCTTATTACAAGGTGGGATTCTCTAACCCTAGTGGGCCAGAGGCTAATGTTCATGGGCCTATCCTATACTATACATCATCTTGGGTCTTGATGGGCTTCATGGCAGGCCAGGCCTTTGGGCCAGGGGGAGGAGACACAGTGGGCCTCCCCCAACACGAGGATCGATGCAATGGAGCGACAGAATATATTATGACTAGGTGATATCCAGCGCGTTGCTGAAGAATTTTTAAATAATTTTGTAGTTGCTTTAATTAAAGATGAATATATTTAAATAATTTTGTTGAATGTTGATTTGAATAGAAAATTTGATTGAGACTGGTGTTTGCTTAATTATTCTAAGGAAAATTAGCCATCGTGAGTCAAATAGAAGCAAATAGCCAGAGAAGATCACAACGACGACATTGAGACTTGGAGTAGTAATTGACAGTAAGAATTAAGGGTTGGAAATCGAATACCAGAATGGACTGGATTATCCACCAATCATCAGTTGATTCTTGCTTGCCTCCCTGGTATAGGAAGTCATCAAATAGATTTGATTCTTGCTTGGCTCGTCAGTAGAGGAATTCAACAAACAGATGCAAAGCATAATTTACATTGATCACTAAAAGCACACAATGAACTGAAAATTGCTTAAGTAACCATGGAGATAATTATATTTTAGAAAATTGTTAAGGAAATCAGGACCGTTTGTGGTATCCAGATTGCTTGAAACATATGAAGTGTTAACATCTAGAAGTCCTAAAACACCCCCAACGCTTATCAAGTGCCTGGATCGAGTAAGACATGGAGAAACTTTAGGACTCGAAGAGAAAAAATTAGTATGCATATCAATCAATTATCTAACCTACCTCAAGTGTTGATATATACCTCAATAGGATCGGGTTTGTAGCAGGCGGCTTTGACGTGTTTGGGCAGGAAGCAGATAGATGTTCGGAGGCTTTGGGTCCTCGTTGGCAACGATTAACGATAGTGCTCCGATGCGCATCGTACTGCGGATGACGATGCTACGACAATTGTCTTGGCAATGGTTGCACAGCCTGATTGAAGGAGTAAGGGAAATCCGAGCCTGTAGCTATACGGGCCTGTAACCTGAGTGACAATTGCACGGCATATGGTGCTGGTGACTTGCGTAGTTGCGTATGGGGTGGTACATAACCCTGGGTGAGACCCGGTTCAGTTTCTTCTGCGTTGGTTTCAGTTTCAGGTATTCAAAGCTTCTTGAAGAGTGACCATGGAGTTTCAGTTTTTTTTTCTTTTTTATTCTTTTTTATGTTGATTTCAGTTTCAGAAATTAAAAGTTGTGTTGGGCGCTAGAGACTTGAAGGCTCAATAACCGCACAAATGGAGTTTCACTTGGCTGCCTATGGGGAAATGGACGGTGTGAATGTAATCAGCCATGTGATCTGATGGACCAGATTATTGAGATGATGTGGCTCAATGTGATTGCAGCTTTATAGCAATTAATGATAGTTAGTGGGTTGCATCTATATAAGATACTAGGTGAATACCCCGCACGTTGCTACGGGAACATCGATATGGTTTGTTAGATTATTGAAATGAACTCAATATTTTTAATTTGTAAAGTGCATGAATTTTCGTAGAAAATATTTAGTGTGGGTTAAGAATTGGCATGATGTTGGAGAATTACACAGTACTATGTAGTTAGCCTTTTGTGATGGACATAAATTATTTGAATTACAAACCACCATCCTTCTCTTTTTCTGTAAAGTGATTACAATGTTTATGCACCAAAAAAGTCTATATGATCTTGCGATCGCAGTAGAATTCCCAGCACCTTGCAGCGTGAGTTTTGGAGGGGGAACTGCTAATTCCTCAATAAGCAACTAAAAGCGGATGAGTGACCTGGTATATGTTCATTGATAACTTCTTTTTTTTTTTGAGAATTATGTTCATTGATAAATATGAAGCAGACAGTACATGCACGAATATAAAATGAGTAAATTAACTGCAAGAATTGCTCCACACACTCTGCTGCAAGTCAGGAGAGGGATGAGTCATAGAATGTCCCTCTGAAAAAATGAAAGGAATGTAAATTAAAAACAGCGTTTTGTTGCTACCAAATACAGTTTTTTGAAAGAAAAAAAAAATCCAAAATGGTGCATGCCTATCCTCCTACCGATACGGGAAACTATAGAGGTAGTAAGCATGTGCACAATCTAAATGATGGCTTAGTGTAATCGACGGCGGGATAGATGATGGTCATCAGTAACAACGACCGTGGACGATCGGCATACATTTCACTTACTGTGCATGAGAAACTTCATATCAAGAAAAGTAGGGATATTAGTTTTATTTTTCACAACAAAAGATATCCAAAGAAAATATGCTTATTAGAGAAAATATATATCCAAATTAAAGCAAGTTAGTGCTGCTTACGAGCAATAGCATCAATTGCAGGTACTGAAACACCTCCACTGTACAGTCGGTACACAAAGCAGAGAAGGTTTTAGAATTGATTTTCATATATAATAGTCCAAATGCATCCCAGAGCCACAAAGGTGCTTAGAGAAAAGAAAACAATCAATATCCGGGGAAGCACAGCTCCATACCCACAAAGGAATCGCATACAAATTGCAGACAGATCGGCACCTCCATAAAAATATACAATCTTGGCAAGAGACGGAGGAAAAAGTCTTTGCGAAGGAATTCGACTCCAAGCCCAAGCCTCATGTGATTTAGTGGCTGTAAGATGGGATCAATGGATAGAGATAAGACATGCGATAGACTCCACATTGCCTTGAGACGCTTCTGAGATGAACAACCATTTGGTCCGCTTGGTATGCTGCGGAGTTGCTTGCCCTACTCATGGTCATTGCGAATGAGAGGAGGAAGACAAAGCACTGTGCAGCAAGAAAGAGCATGTAAATAGTATGTGCGGGATGGGGTGTGACACATGGATTGGTAACCTACGTAACTGATGCAGGATTAATGCCATTAGAGCAATTAACTGTGTAGCCTCTTCCTCTACAGCCATTAGTGATAGTTATGAGGCACTGAGAAAAGAAGGCAGCGGGAGAGGAGGGAGAAGATTGCTCGAGGAAGAGTACAACAGGAGGAAAACCGTTGGTTGAAAAATGATGGACATGATGTGCTGGTGGCGGTGATCTAACGGACGAAACAATTCGGGTGACGTGGCCTCATGAGAGTTCAGCTTTGAGTAAATGACTTTTAGTGGGTTGCATCTATATAAGATATATAGAACATATAGATGTGTCAACCTGCTTTCGTGGTCTTCGAATATGACATGTTTTATTTGATGCAATATCTGTACCTATATGTAGTCATCGCGACTACATCATTTAAATTATCTTTGTAGAGACTAGAGACTCATCACTTATCTACATATGCATGGATCTAATAATTAACTCTAATATTTTTAGTATATCCTCAACATGAATCATCAGATCATCTTTATAAACCACATTTCTTGATGCTCCTGGTCGCTTTTGGGATGGTCGTTGGTCGGAGAGAAGCTGGCCAGTCCGGGTTGCTTATTAGTCCGTTGAACGGAGTATACAGTTGCACTTGCACAGTAGCATTTCTCTGTAGGGTTGTATATTGTACTATTTAACTTTGTAAGTTTACTTTGTTATACTTGCGTGCTGACGATGGATTATCATTCAGCCGGTGTTTACCTGTGCTTTTGCAGGTTTCCTTTACTATATTCTCTTATTATGTGCTATGTATGTCATTTGTGCTTTTGCAACTTCTGATAGTATTAGGAGATCGTCCTAATTTTACCGGCTGGCCAAGCTATTACCTCAGCAAGATAAGCACAAATTGAATTCTGTGAGGCTATGGCGAAACATAGGAATATAATTTCAAAGACTTGTTTCGTACGTAATGCATAGCACACAGGAACTGGAGGAAAAGTACACTGTACAAAGGCGCATAGGCGCCGGGGACGCCATGCGCGGCTGCCTGGAGCACGCCGTCGCGGACCTGCGCGGCCATGTCGTGCACGGCGGCCGGCCCGTGCGGGATGAACACGGTGGCGGCCCTGGACGCGGCGCCGATGTCCCGGATGGTGTCGAAGTACTGCGTGGCGAGCACCATGTCCATGACGGACTTCTCGTCGGGGACGAAGCGGCGGAGGCCGTCGACGATGGCCTGGCGCTGGCGCGCCACGCCGACGCCGGCCAGGTGCTTGGCCTCGGCCTCCCCCTCGGCGCGCTTCACCTGCTGCACCTTCTCGGCCTCGGCGCGCTCGGCGGCCGCCACGCGCAGCCGCGCCGCCGCGTTGATGTCGTTCATGGCGCGCTTCACCACCTCGTCGGGCTCGATGTCCACGATCAGCGTCTGCACGATCTCGTAGCCGTACATGGTCATCGCCTTGGCCAGCTCCTCCTCCACCGCCCGCGCGATCACGTTCTTCTGCTCGAACACCTGGTCCAGGTTCATGTTCGGCACGCTCGCACGGATCACTGCTTGTTCAAAGGCATCATCAGTCACAAGAAAATCCATTGATGAACTAGCAGTGATGATTGAATTACAGAAAATTGAAATCTGAGCTTAATTGTTACTACTACGTACGTACCGTCGAAGACGTAGGACTGGATCTGCTCCCTGGCGTTGCTGAGGCGGTAGAAGGCGTCGTAGGCCTTGTCGGC